>PVJD01013894.1:0-31752 GCA_004026545.1 Mormoops blainvillei | reverse complement strand
GGACAGGCTTAAGACTGAGTCAGCCAGGCCTTGGAACAGGTGTAACAGGCACATGATACAGCCAAAAACCTGGCAAGGGCTAGTCACAGCCCCAGTGGAATCCACTGTTATTGTAAGGATTAAATGAGATAACATATGTGAAGCACCTAGCTTAGAGAGAGCACTCACTAAATGGTAGCTGTTATTATTATTGAATTGCATTGATAACGTCACAGCGGCAACTGGAAGAGGCCCCATTGAGGATCTGGTAGAGAACTGTTACATCTGAACTGATCCTTTGTGGGCTGCTTGTTATTCTTTTGTGGAAAAGAACTCTTTGGAGAATCTGATGAAAGCTGTGGACCCTCTCCCCAGAAGAACGCGCATCTGCTCAGATGCTCGCAGGAAGCTTTGTATGTTATTTCAGGGACGTCACAGACTCCTGGAAGCCTGTTAGTTATGGAACGTGGTTGGACACAGCTGTTTCTCACCCAAGTATGGCTGAGAAAAGTTCCCACTATTATCTCACCTTGTTACCTCAGCACATGTTGTTTCAATTCTATGAGTACCCTGTATGCTTTAAAATACCAAGTGGCATACAAAGGAATGGGTGGAGGATGGAGACCAGTGAAGAGACCATTTTAACAGTCTAGGGAGAAGATAGGGCTGGCTTTAGTCATGCAAGGCCCTCCCTGTGCTTGGTTTAATGCTCTGCTCTGTCATCATTCTGAATTTCGTAACAAGGAGTCTTGCATTTTTATTTCACACTGGACCTCACAAATCATGCAGCCAGTCCTGGGAAGTAGATCATAATGCATTTGAGTGCTTACTGTGTAAGCAGCTTACAAGTGGTGGGGCTGGATCTGGAACCCAGGCTGTTTGGGTCCAAACTGTGGGCTTAATCAATGTTATACTGCCTTCTGAGTCAAGAGGTGAGGAGTGGAGAGGAAGTGCAAGAATAAGAAACATTCTGCTTCTTCGGCCAGAACACTGTTCTCCACTCCTCTGCCTCTCCTTCCCTACTGTTGCCCTCTTAGGTACCAACGTCATTTCCTCAAGGAGGTCTTTCCTGGTCTCCAAACCGGAATTATGCCCCTTTATTCTCTCTTTTACTCCTTATTATCCTTTAAGGCACTCATCGGAATTTGCCATTATGTATTTATTTGTGTGTTTTCTTGTTTTAATGATAATCCCACACTAGACTGTTCTCAGTGAGTGCAGGGACCGGTGCATCCCCTTCTCCCCAGCAGAGAGCCTGGCACACAGTCGGTATTTCATGGATACTAGCTGGAGGTACAGTTCACAGGTCAGATGGGATAGAGAAGCCTGGAGGGGGGGATGAGGGATTCCCAGTTGAGTGAGGCTAATCACCAAGAGACTACAAGTAGTTAGGTGTGGGGCAGGGATGATTAAATGGATTTGAGGTGTGTTTGTGGGTTGAGCGATTTCCCAGGGCGTCTTGGAGAAGACGGTCTTAACGCTGGCAAGCCCTTCCTGACTCCCTTCTCCACTGCAGCCTGGGTTAGGGACTGGCCATATAGCCCCCGTCGGCAGACCTGCACCTAGGTGTCTGATCAGGAAGCTCCCTCAGTGGGCTCTGGAACAGCGTGGCTCATTTCTGGATCCCAGGACTCCCAGGAATGTGTACGTAGTCAGGGTTCAATAAATGCTAGGAGAAGAAAAGAGGAAGGAAGAAAATGTCACCAGGCATTCAGGAGGAAAGCTGGGATGCGGAGCAGCAGCTCTAGGAACTGGAGTGGCAATAGAGGGCCAGGGTTTGAACACTAAGACCCTAAAGCCAGCATGGACAGAGGGGTGCTCCAGCACCCTCAGGAGGCCAGGCACGGGGCTAAGTGCTTTGTTCACAGAAATGCATTTCATCTTCGTGGCACCACTGAAGCAGACATTATTATTCCTACTTTGTTTAAGAAAACTGAGGCCCAGAGAGGTGACGCGATTTGCCCAAGGTCAACACAGGGAGCGAGCAAGCAGTGAAGTCCGGGTTTGACCGAAGGCTATCAGCCTCCAAGCCTGTACTCTTCCGACTTCACTCCCGGCCTCTCTCCCCCAACTCTGCACTTCCCTACCCCTTCCCACCTCCCCTCCGCTCCCGCGGCCGCCCCGCCCCACCTCTCCCCTCCCTCCCTCCTTCCCTCTCGGTGGTGGCGGCGGCAGCGGCGGAGCCACGTGGTGGGGCCGGGAAGCCGCGGCCGCGGAGCGCCCGGGCGGCTGCCCCAGCTGGGCAGTGCTGCTCTGCTCTGCGCTGCGCTCGGTGCCTTCGCTTCCCGCTCTGCGCTCCCCGCCAGCCGCCCCGGGGCAGGAGGCGCGCCTGGCTGCCGGCCGGTCAGACAAAGAAGGCGCGGCTCGTCAGAGCCGGCGCGCGGGTGGACGGACCATGGACTCAGAGCGCAGGCGGCCCGCCTCAGCCCTGAGGAGCCGGCGCTCCCGGGCCCGGCCCTAGGCGCCCGGCCCCGCCGCCCGGGGCGCCCAGGGGGAAGAACGCGGAGCCCGCGCGGTGCGGAGGACGAGCTTGAGGGGCGCCGCGGCGGACGGCCTGCGCGGCCCCTGGAGCCATGGGCAAGTGCAGCGGGCGCTGCACGCTTGTCGCCTTCTGCTGCCTGCAGCTGGTGAGCGCCGCGCTCCCGGGCGGCCGGACCAGGGTGGGGCGCGGCGGGGCGGGGTCCCAGGGCGTGCGGGTGGGGTGCTGTGTCTCTGTGTGTGTGTCTGGTGAGAGTGCCGGGGTGGGGGGTGGTCTGGAGTCAAGGAGTGGACGGGCGGAGCCTGCTCCTGCTGGCCGTGCAGTCTCTTTGTGTGCGCGTCTCGCCCGGCGCTCCCCAGTCCTGGAGTGCGCCCTGTGCGCGAGTCCTCGGCCCGCCTCGCGCCTGGGGTTCCACGCTCTGGCCCACACCATGCCAGTGGCCTCCTGTTAGGAGGTGCGCTGTGGGACTGTGGCTGGTTGGGGCTGGGGGTGTGCCCGGGGCTGGTTTATGGATCCGTTGAGGTCCCTGCCGTTTGTTTTCCTCTAGATCACTCGTTTGCATGGGTCTCCTTGCATGGGTTTCCTCTGGGTTTCTGCCTCTTGGTCTCCGCCCCTGTGAGTGTTTCTCACAAAAGTCTCTGCTCCTGTGTGTGTCTTTCTCCGGGTTTCTCTTTGGTATGTCTCTAGATCTCTGACCGTTTCTGGTCCATGTTCATCTGTGTGTGTTGGGATCTTGTTGGGATACTAGACTCCAAGAACCGTTCACTCCTTTGTGCTGTTTCTGCCTCCCTTCACCCTCCTGACTGGGCAGGCCCGGGAAAGGAGAGCCACCTCCCTGGAAAGGGTCACAAGGAGCGGCCAGGTACTGAGCCAGTCTGACATTTTGGGTGTTGAACTATCCTCCGTGCTCTGGTTGTGGCCACTGTGGCCACGGGTGTTCCATCAGTCATCAGTTCCACCGGAGCATCAAGGGTGAGGACAGGCAGAGCCACTCCTCTTCCTGGGCTGACACTGATGGAGGTGGGGATACTGGGGCGCTCTGGGGAGGATGGGAGCATCTGAGGACACTATGCCTAACCTCAGCCCAGGGAACTCGGGCTCTTGTCTCAGGGATGCTAGTGGAATGAATTCAGAAACTGAAGGGGACTGACCGCCCTTCAGTTCAGCCTCTGGCAGGTGGATTTGGGAAGGTGGTTAGGGAGAGGCCAGGATCGCCTGCCTACCCTACAGCTGAGGCCCAGCAACAAGAGGCTTTTGAAGCTGTGCTGCTCCTCTAGATAGAGATGCATGGGGACCTCCATGGGCAAAACTCTCGAGCCTGCAGGTGAGTGACTCCTGCCCCTGAGATCCGAGTCTCCACTTTTGCCTGCACCACTGTTGCCCCTTCTCCACCCTAGGTGCGGAGAGTAATGCCGAGTGAAGCCTTGAGCTTGGATGTGCAGACCTCCTCATGCATCTCGTTTCTCGCCTCTTGGGGTCACCAGCCCCACACCTGCCATCCACAGACCCGCCCTTTTGGGCAGTGGTAGAAATGGCCCAGCCTAGATGATTGCAGCCCTGCTCCCAGTTGTGGGACGCAGGCAAGTGACTGCCCCTCCCTGGACCGCCTTGGTCCGTCTGTCTGTAAATTGCTCATCCTTGAGGGTTACAGAGGAGATTAATTAAGATCATGTAGAATGGAAACTCCAGAAGGGTAGAAATGATCTGTTTTGTTCCCTGCTAAATCCCCAGCAGCTGGAACAGTGCCTGGCACTCCATTAATATTTGTAAAATAAATGAATGAATCAGTTATTTTGGCAACTCCTGGCCCACAGGAGAAACACCCTTCTTTATGTACTTTGAGGAACATAAAATGCCAAGAGGTGCTGAAACAGAGGATTCTTTTTTCTGTGTTTGTTCCTTTTTTAAATTTTAAACTAGGACTTTTTAAATTAGAAAACTAATATACACGTATTGTAAAAATGAATAAATCAATAAATAATCAAACAGAGCAGAAGATAAAGGTAAGTTTCCCTTTATGCCCAGTTCCACGCCCCAAAGGTAAGCACTATTCATAGCTTGTCCCGTGCTGATTCTGTTAACGTTAATAACAGGGGTTAGCTTTAGGGAGCACTTACGAGGTGCTGAGCACCCTTGTAAGCACTTTTCCGTGTAAATCCTCATAATGACCCTATAAATGAACTTGCCCAAAGTTCTGCTGTTAGGAGCCAGGCTTTGCAGCGAGGCTACTGACCAGCATCCTCTGTTGCCTTCTTAATTATGAAATAAGTAGTTCTAGCCCTGATTAAGTCAGGGGTCCCTTGGAAGGTGCTTGCTGTTCTCTGTAGAGAGATGAAAATGGTGGGTGGAGGCAGTCTCCCTGCCCCCACTCACCTGCCTCCATAGCCCTCACCAGCTAAGTAAAACCCACCCTTCCACAGAGAGGGTTCACCAGCACAAGGGGCTCTGGAGTAAGACCTGACCTGGCTGGGATTCTCAATCTTCTGTGCCTTGGCTGAGTGGCTCTGGACAGCTCGTGAGGGTTACATGAGATAACTTGGGGAGGTGATCAGAAGAGGGACTTGGACATTGGTCTCTTGGCTCTGTTGCTGTGTCTGGGTTGATCGCAGAGTGGGACCCTTCAGTTGGCACCCTCAGGAGCCTCTGCTACCTGGCAGCTTCATAATGTGCTCCCCGATGCTGGAATTCTCCAGCCCGACATCATCCCAGGGAGAAGGGAGCCTATTTTCTCATCCAACGGAAAGGGACAGAGAAGGAAGAGGCTGTTGGGTTCTCGGCTGAAAACGTTACAAGAGGAGCTGTGTCATTTTCCTTTTTCAAGTGGGGTTTGATCATTACAATGAAACAGACCAGCTCTAAACATTCTTCTGCAGTTGAGGCAGACTTGCTCTGGGCGAGGGAGTAGGGTGTTAGGGTGTCCCGGAGAGCAGGAAGAGCAGGTGAAGGCTGTCCCATTCAGGTGGACAAGTATAGGGACAAGGCCCCAGAGCTGGACAGGTCAGACCTGGGTTTGAGTCCTGACTGTCACTTTCTAGCCATGTAGTCTTAGGCAAGTTGCTCACCCTCACTGAGCCAGTTGTTTCATCTGTTAGGTAGAGATAATATAAACGGTACCCAGTTCCTAGGGTCATGAGGATTAAATGCTTCTCATGAACTTAGCACTGTGCCAGACACAGAGTGAGATTCAACAAACTATACCATCTTAATCATGTTTGTACCGTGGAATGCTTTTCTGGAGCTGTGACCCAAACATCCAAGTGCCCCCTGACAGCCTTCCTTTGTGGTAGACAGCAAGTACTGGGCCCTGAGCTGAGAGGCAGGAGGCCTGGATTTCAGGCCCGGCTCGGCCACTGACGTCCTGTGAACTTGGGCAAGCCTTTTCCCCGCTGCAGGCCTCGGTTTTTTCCATTTGTAAAATGGGGAGAACCCTTAGCCTGGGTCTCCAGGGCCCTGCCAGCTCTGCCCACCTGCGACTCTGGGACGAGGTCTGGTCTGGCTTGGAGGCTCCTTTCCGTAGACTCTCCGGGGTCCCTTGCTTTCCCGGCTCCTGCTTCATGTATCATCTTGACATTATTAATGCTGTTCACTCCCTAATTTTTCTGTGTGTCCCTTTACCTTCTCCGGTCCAGACCCTGCCCTTCTTCCCTAGTCCGCCTCCTTCCTGAAACTTTACAGGCCACTCTATTCTTCCCGTAAGAGGATGCACCGAGGAGATTCACCCGAGGGAGCCATCATCAATTTCTTCATCATTGCCATTATTACTCCTATTTCTGGAGCCCTGTGCTAAGCACTTTATATGCATTACCTCATTTAACCAAATGAGCTTACGTAGATGAAGTGCTTGGCGGGGTGCCAGGGACATGTTAAACGATCGCAAAACCTTAGCTCTTTTACTGTTTGTCTCCTCCTCATTGTTATTCCGTACAATGGGAGAGATGTTGTTATCCCCTTTTCCAGATGAGGAAATTGAGGCTCAGAGAGGTGATGCGGTTTACCCACGACCACTAAGCTAGTCAGTGCCAGAACCAGGATGCGGGCACCCTTCCGCCTGTGCAGAGCCCTGCCCTGCCCCCATCCACCCCCCCCTACGCCCCCGTCTGCCCTGGACCACCCTGCGGCTCCCTTTTAAGCATTGTGTGACCTCAGACAGGTCTGTTCATGGCTTCAAGCCTCAGTTTCCTCACTTGAAAATGGAAATGATAGAATTGCAGTAGAATCACGCACACGCCTGGTACCGTGAGCCAGGGAGTGCTCGGCAATACATCACTGCCATGGTCGCTGTTGCCCCAGCTCTGCATGACCTTGGACACGTGCATTCACTCCTCTGGACTGCAGTGCCTTCCTCTGTCAAAGAGAGCCAGCCCTACCTCTCGGCTATAAAAAGGGCTTAGCCAGGTGCCATATACATAGTAAGTACTCAGAAAATCGTCAGTTTTCATTCTCTTCCCCTCTGGAATGCTCTTTGCTTTCTAGAAGGTGGTGGGTGAGGGTGGAAATGTGTAGCTTCCTGCTGAGCTGCGAGTAATGGTGTGAAACGTGGTCAACCTGATTGATGTCGTTATTAGCCGTAGTGATGGCGAAGACTGGAGGGAGATGGCTCCTGGGGGGCCTGCTCTCTGAAGCAGCTGCACCTGCAAGCTCCTGGCTTCCTGGGGAGCGGCTGGCTCTGCTGTGGGTGCTTCAGGCTCCAGAGTCAGGAGCATGAAATTGTCCAGACGGCTGACCCCCTCAGACAGGTGGGGTCTGGGGTGATCAACTCCCTTTTGCAGGTGAACAGACTGAGGCCAAACAGCCCTCAAGGCCCTTATGATGTTGGCAGAGCAGGGTGTAATGGAGAAGGGGGCCTCTGTGGGACGGGCTGGCGGCCCTGGTTCTCCTTTGCAGGGGTGGGTAGGTGATTTTGCTTCCATAAATGGAAGCTGCTGTGAAAGCTGGCACAGGGGTTAGGAGAAGTGCCTCGCGGATCGGGCAGCCACTACTGCCCTGCTTTGTGACTTCCAGAAAGCCCCTTACCCTCTCTGAGTCTCCGCTTCTCTCCTAGAAGGTAGTCGGAACGACAGCTCCCACCCCATGGCAGGTTGGGGGATTCCACGGGACAGCGCCCGAGGCGCCTTGCTGCGGGGATGTACTCCCGGTGGCCAGCTCTTATTTGCCTTGAGGCCTGGACAAGTGACTCCTGTCCCCATCTCTGCATGCATTAGAGATTTAGTGATCGGTCATGCCCGTAAGCTCTTCAAGTGTTCATTTCTTTTTTAAAAAAAGATTTTTATATATTTATTTTTAGGGAGGGAGAAAGAGAGGGAGAGAAACATTGATTCATTGCCTCCTGCACTTCCCCAACCAGGGACCCAGCCCACAACCCAGACGTGTGCCCTGACTGGGAATCAAACCAGTGACTTTTTAGGTTGCTGGATGACACCTAACCCACTGAGCCACACCAGTCAGGACAAGGCTTAGTTTCTTTATGTGGAAAATGTATGGGTCAGTAGGAAATAATGATAACAAAAACAATAATAATAATAATAATAAACTTTTTTTTGTTTGTTGTCTGCTATGAGCCAGGCGCTGTACTGAGCACTTTGTATACCTGTCCCTTGTTACTGCCTGGCTTATTCATGACCACGTATATAGTAGGGACAGAATGAGGACTCGAGCCCAGATCTAGGATTCCTGGCTTCTACCTTGCATGGCCCATTGCTCCTCCTGTAAGATTGTGGGGATGCTGGGTGTGGAAGCCAACGGAGAAACCGAAATCCGTCCTCAGCTCTGGTAGGAGCTGACACTAGATACCAGATATTCTGAGCTACTTGTTCAAATGCTCCACCAAACCCCAACCCCACCCCATACCCATTTCTACTCATCCCAAGGCCTGTGTTGAGTTTAAGGAAACAATGACGCAGGTTGAGAAAAAGTTACCCAGGGAAGAAATTAACCTGTACTGAAGACTTATCAGCCTTCGTAACAACTCTGTGAGGTAGGTATGGTTTTTATACCCATTCACTGATGGGCATACTAAGGCTCAGAAGAGCGAAGTGACTTGTTACCAAGGAAACAAGATACGGCCTAGGCCTCAGATGAGTGATCAAGGGCTAAGGATTTGAGGACAGCTGTAAAATCTGAACCAAGCTGTAATCATTGAAGTCTCTTCTCTCCTCTAGCTTCAGGGAGGGGTGGGTGCCAGGAGAGCAGGTTGAGACCAGAGATGTGTTTTTTTCAAAGCTAGTTCTGGACCACAGGGAGTGGAGCTGCCTTTGGTCCAGGGAATCCCAGTCCCAGTGCTGTTGGCCTCCCTCCTTGATCTGGAAGGGGAGAGAGACAGTGATTCAGAGACTGAGGGAGAGTCTCAGGCAGCAAAGCGAGCCTCCCTGAGACACATGCTTCTTCTGTCAGCAAGCACTGAGGCTTTAGAAGATCTGTAACTAGTTGCAGGTTTTAATGGGTGGTCATGGCCTCCTGTTGCCTGTCTCCCAAAGCAGCTGGCGAAACCTGGGGCAGGGAAGTTGGCCTGGAAGAGCTTGCGCTTTGGCGTCAGGCTGGGGTTGGAGTTTCATCTCTGCCTCTTTGCAGCCGGGTGACCTTGGGCAAGACATTTAACCTCTCTGAGCTTCCACCTACATTTCTCTAAATCAGGATAACAATCATCTGCCACAAAGAGTTGTAGGAGGCTCCTCTGAGGTAAGATATGCTGAGTATGCCCTGGCTGAGTGTTGTCCCATTACGCCAAAGTTGTGGGTTCAATCCCTGATCAGGTTACATATAAAAACCAACCAATGAATGCATAAATAAGCGGAACAACAAATCAATATTTCTCTCTCTCTCTTTAAAAAAAATATTTTTTAAATATATGCTGAGTAGGAGCTCACAAAGGGTTTGTACTCTTGAACATCCTGGAAATGAGAAAGCAAGTTCTACGAATCTGAATACTGCGGGGGTTGGAAATGGGACATGGTGGCCTTGTGGCCTTGGCCTTGACTGCCCTTTGGTCTTTTCCTCCGTAACATAAGGACTATAGTGAGAGTGACCTGAGATAATGCAGGGAGAGCTCGGGCACAGGGCCCGGCGCTCACTCAGAGGGAATCAGAGAGAAAGGCCTGACCTGCTGTGTTCCCCTCGGTAAAGGGAGAAGGTTGGCCTCCAGCTCTGAGTCATCAGCGAGTTCTGTCCTTCCCCAGCCGCTGCAGCACTGGCCCACCTTGCTGCAGGCAGTAGTGACTGGTGGGAGTGTTGGGCTCTGAGGAGAGGAGGAGACTCCACCTTTGATGGCCTGCTCTGGGCTTTGCATCTGGGTGTCAGGTTGTCAGGGACTCAGGTGACATCTTTCCTCTTTCTGTTTGAGTGTTTGTGCTGTCCCTATCCCAAATGCCCACGTGGCATGTTTGGTAGTAAAATAAAGTCTCAGACCACAGAAGTTCAGAGCAGGAAGTTCTGACCCATCACTACCGCCTGGTCACCACAGGTGAGCTTCCTGAACTCTAGAAAAGCTAAATACCATTGGGCCAGAGAGCAAGAATTGCCACCAGCCATCCCTACCCAGAGTAGCACTCAGCAAATATTTGTGAAGAACCCACAAAGTCCTGGGCACAGTATCCTAGGTGCTGATTCACCTTAGGGTGCAGAATATGCCCTCACCTGCGAGCCAAAATCCCACGGTTCTTGTACTCACTTGCTGTGCAACTTTGAGCTGGCTCTGCCTCTCTGCACCTCCTTTTCTCCAGTCCGTGACACTGGGGGATGGAGGGGAGTGTGTCACAGTGCTTTTCACACTGTCCACAGAAGCTCTGCAGTGGCAGACTGACACTCAGGTGGTGAGTTCCCTGTCCCTGGCAGCGGTGAAGAATTTATACATAGGCTGGATGACCACTTGGACACGTAATGGACCTGACGGATCCCTTGGAGCCACCAGATGTGGTTCTGGGTCCTGAGAGGACAGTGGCAATAGCATAAAATGATATCTAGTAAGAATAATTAAAATTGTGAGCATTTTGGTGCTCTAACCATGTGCCTTTGCCTTATGCAAGCTCCTACCCCTGCCCCCACCCCAAATCGCAGAGCCTGGCACAGGAAGTAGAGGAAATGGGAGTCTGTAGGCGCTTTCCCCGTGACTGCCCTGGCTGCCCCCTGCCCCAGAAGGGAAGGTAGCCCCAGGGTTTCCAGGACAGGGATAGTTCCTAAGCCTCTTTTTTTGGGGGGGGTGGGGGGGTTAGATTCTGCAGCCCCAGCCTGAACCAGTGATGTGGGTTTTCAATTACACAATTAAATGCACAATTAGGCATAATTACCAGTGCTCAGAGCCCGAGACTGCTCATAATAGGCGTGTAATCTACTGCAGCCTCTGTTTATACTACTCAGTGCGCTCCCTAATGATGCCAGGATGCCTTCACACTGCACTGTTACCATGGCGATGAGCCCACCACCTCCACACAGGGCTGACAAATGGTGTTCCGGTCCAGGTCCCTGGGTTGTTTCTGAGGCCTCTGCAGCCAGCCAGGTGGGCCAGCGAGGTGGGTCAGTCCTCCCTGCCTTCTGACACACCCCACTGGTTGGAGCCAGCCTCGGAGCCAGCAGGGAGGACAGGAGAGGGGAGCTTCAGCCTCCCCCCACCTCCCGGAGTCCTCAGGCCCTGAGCAGGATGGCCCAGGTGCTGGTGAAAGGTCTTGTGGTCATCCATACAAGCTGAGGACTGGACAGGGGTCCCTGCATACAGCTGGTTCCCACAGGGGCCCGAGTCTGCTGTGAGCTGGCTCTGGGACCTTGGACAAGTCCTCCTACCTCTTTAGGGCTCTGTTTCCCCATATGTGAAATGAACTGCAGGGTCTCTCGCGTAGTGTAGTCTAATAGAGGAGATTTATTGAGCACTTACAGCACACTGCCTACTGTTGTAACGGCTTCACCTGTAGTGGCTCACCCACCCTCACTACACCCTTGTTTCATAGAAGCAGACCCTGCAGCTGCAGGCAGTCTGACTTGAGGCGGCCACTCCTAACATCTAACATATGGCCTCACAGGTGTCATTTCATATCCCCCTCCAGCAGCCCCAAGGGTGGACCATTGTCATCCCCGTTCCCTGTGTGAGAGCCCTGAGGCTCAGAAAACTGAAGTCATTTGCTGAAAGTCACACAGCAACGCAGTGGCAGAGCAAGTTCTGACTAATGCCAAAGCCAGGATTCTTAACTTTGGCTTCTTAGTGGAAGTCGTGAAGGGGTAAAAAGATTTCCTTCCACAAGCACATACCCCACCTGGCCTGGCCTCAGCCGCTGAGGAAGCAGGGAGTCCAGAGGTTCCTCAGACCCGGCACGTTGCTTTGACCTTGAAGGAAATTTTGGCCTCGTGCGAACTGCCCTGGGTGAACCTTCGTCATACAGCCTGTCATTCCCATTTAACGGATGAAGCAACGGAGGCTCAAGAAGCTCAAGTACCTTGCCCAGGGCCTCACAGCTGGTGAGTGGCTGAGCAGACATCCTCGCCCAGAGCCCCTGCTCTCTCCCACTAGCTGTCCGCCAGCACGGAGATGGGGGTATCCCCCTGCCACTTCCCTGGAGTGCCCGGCTGCTTGGCCAGTTCTTAGAGAATGAGGCATCTGGGTGAAAGGGCAATCTGAGGGTGAGGGGACAGTGCCCACTTGGCCCAGCTCAGGGTTCCGTCCAGCTGAGTGACTCTCCCATTGACATCCCGATGTTTTGGCTTTCTGAGAGGGGGCTGTCAGACATTACTGTTGCCCCCACTCTGTGCAGCCAGGAAAACTAGGAATTGCCCAATACCGCAGTGCAAGTCGTGGCAGAGTTGGGACTGGAACCCAAAGCCAATTTAGGGCACTTCTCGTTACCTTCATTTTACGCCCCCGCCCCCCATCCTTTGGAGAGAGGGGTTTGGGGACTGTGGTGTGTATGTTTGTGTTTCTGCGTATGTATTCAAAACTGCGCCGAGCTCCCGTGCCTAAGTGTTTGTGGGGCAGACACCAGCACGTAGAGATTTGTGGATCAATAAACATCCCTTCCCGCTTCCTCCCTCTTCATTTATTCATGAACTCTGAACTCCTTGGCTCCAGAGAAACTGCCTGGAAGAAAGCAATTAGAGCATAATTAGAATCACTTCTATTATCAACTCTCAGCGGGAGGGAAGGGGGCGCTGCTAGGGCATGGGGGTGGCCCCGGGAGTTCCCTCCAGCCCCAGCCCCAGCAGCTGCCCATTCAACTCCTGCTCACCCCGTGGAACTCAGCGCCCCTAGAGTCCTGGGCACCAGTCCACCTTCATCAGGGAGTGAGGACGTCATCCCCAGAGGTATCCAAGGGCTTGATAAGCCTAGGGAGGAGGGCTTTCTGCTTGCATACTAAGTTAGAGTAGGTGAATTCTAGGTCCTTTCCATGCTGAGCTTCTAGGGTGCTCCCTGCCAGGGCTGGGCTAGGCATCGCAGGAAAACTAAGAAGCTCATGGCTCCTGCTTTCTAGAAAACTTCCCTGTTTCAGGTTGTAGGGAATGAAGACTGCAAGGACAATAAGAAATGGAAATTACCAGGAGGAAGCAATTTACCAGACAGGACTCCATTCATGGCGAGATGATTAGTAGTAATAATAACAGTACCAGCAGTCAATGTTTACGAAGCTTTTCTGACCTCATACATAGCCACTGTTCTTCCCCACCAGATGTCCCACCAGCAGAGAGAGGTCACCCAGGAGCTGCGTCCCTCCCTTCTCCCTGAGAAAGAGGGAGACAAAAGGCACAGGGAGGTGTCAGGCACCGTGTTTCTCACTTCAGGTGAATTTCCTCGATCAGGCAGGACCCCTGGGTGGCAGATACTGGTATTATCCCCGATGTACAGGCGAGGAATCAGGCTCAGGAGGTGACAAAGCCCGCCCCAGATTACACGGTGTCAGTACAGGACTCAAACCCAGGCCTTTTGCACTCTAGAACCTTCGTGCTTTGCGCTCCACCGGGCGTGAGAGTGCAGTTTGCTCTCTTTTGAGCTTCAGTTTGGACCTGAGTTGTCCTGAGCTTCCTCGTTGAGCTGTTGAATGTGCCCCGTGCGTCCGTCTCCTGGCTGCAGGTAATACATTGAATCCTCTTGTTCATCTTTTTCTCACTCTGTCAGCTGAAGAGAGAGTGGGAGAACCCTGTCACTGATCTGGGTCACCGCCCCCAGACTAGAGTCACTGCCCCCAGAACCAGCCTGGCACAGGAAAGTGAAGGCCTGGCAGCTGAGGGTCTCAGGACTCTTGAGAGAGGGTCACCATGGTTACAGGAGCCCCTGCTGTAACCAAAGAGATAGCCCCCCAGCCCTTAGGCTGTGACAAGGAAGATGAGGCTTCATGAGGGGAAACTGCACCCGGCGCCCAAATGGACAGGGAAGGGAATGAAGGGCTAGATGCAGTCAGGGGGGACTGTTGGGCCAGTGGGGCTCCCTCCTGGGAGTGGGGATGGGACACCTGGGAACAACCAGGCTTCCTTCCCTTACCCCGTCCCACCTGCGAGGATGTTGCCATGATAACCAGTTCCCCTTCACTGACCCTCTGTAAGGAGCTGTCCCCTTTCTCCCAGTGACAGGTGGTTACCCTGGCAACAGGCCCTGTGCCCAGCAGGGGTCTTTGACTTTCAGTGGCCTCTCCCCTCATTGCCGCATGCAGCAGCTCTGTCCAGTAGGAGGTGAAAGTCCAAGTGGGGCCACCTTTCAGATGTGGACCTTTTACCAGCCCTCCCGGACTGCCCAGTGATCGCAATACGGTGCCGTTCTGATGTACTGATCTACCCCCCATCCTCGTTTATAACTTGTCTGTGGCTCTTCCTTGCCTCCAGGAGGAAGTCTAACTGGGGGCGGGGTGGGCTCTCACACTCGAGCGTGCATCTGAATCAGCTAGAGGGCTTATTACAACACACCCTTTTGGGCCTTGCCCCACGTTTCTGATTTAGTAGGTCTGAGATGGGGTCTGAGAATTTGCTTTTCTAACAAGTTCCAAGGTGCTGCTGATGCTGCTGGTCTGGAGACCACACGTTGAGAATTAGGGGTTAACCAGCGGGACACTGGGCCCCACGGCTGGCCTGCCAACCCTAAAGCTAACCACCGCCAGTCCCTGAGCTCGGTTGGTCAGCTGTACCTCACACCTCAGTGCCTTTGCATATGCCATTCTGGCCTCTGGAAGTCCTTTCCCCTCCATATCTCTTTCAGGCCCGCTATCCCGTTATTTCCTCTCAGGAGCTTCTCTGTATTCTGCATCCCCACCACACGTTGGTGTCTTCCTTTGGGCTCTGGCAACACCTTGCCCCCACTGCCTCCGTTACTTCAGGCACCACACTGTTGGAATCCGTGCCTGTATCCACGTGGACTCTCTCTCTCGATGAGTTCTTTGAGGCCCAGACAGTGTTTGAGCCACCTGGACCTCAGGGCCTGGCCCTCAGAAGGCCCTCAGTGGATGCATGGTGCTTGAATGAACCCCACGAGCAGACGGAAAACCCAGGAGAATAGTCACAAAGCTTCGTTTACTCAGCCGGTCAGATAGTCACTTGCTTACTCTGGGCCAGGCGCTGTGCTAGGAACCGGGCGTTCAGCGGTGTGGGAGGCAGAGTCCCTGCCCCTGTGGGCTCAGATGCTATCAGCGATCGAGTTGCGATAAGGCCATGCTATGCAGGAGAAGAAGATGGAGAGGGATCTGGGTGTTACGGAGAGGGCTTCTTAGAGACGGTGGCCAGTGTGGAGCTGAACAGTCTGCAAGCAAAGCACGAACCTGTGCGCAGACCTCACTGCATTGACTCCTCGCTGCAACCCTACCAGGCAGAAACTGTCATCCCTGTTTTACAGATGAGCAAATGGGACCCAAGAGGGGAATTCACTGGGCCACGTGGCAGAGCTGTGGTTTGCCAGGATTCCAACACTAAACCTCAAGCTCTCTCTGTCGCCCTGTGCTGCCCCGAGAGCCCAGGCACTTGCGTGGCCTGAGACTCTGGTTTGGGAACCTGTCTTCAGTGAGGATTTACTAGTTCACTTGTGACAGATCCCAGAATCCCCTGTCCAGTCTGCCCCAAGCCCACTTTCAGGACTTGCCAGGGCTTCTCCAGAGGACAGCTTGGGTGGCTGGCATGGGCACCCTCAGGCCCCAGGGTCAAAAGCTGACTGTGGCGGGGAGAGGGGCAGGCGTGGTTGTTGCGCACATGTGTGTCCAGACCTGTATGAGGCCCCTGCCCAGTAGGAAGTGGGGGGTGGCAATGCTGTCTGGAGCTGGAAGAGGCTACTGTCTTCTAGCACAGAACTCAAAGGAGTCAGAGGAGTTTAAATTCACAACCTGGCCTTCCAGACCATTAAGCGTGGGTAAGAAGGTAGAACATATTTTATTTAAGAGCTTGTTATCTCAATTTGTAACTTAAATATTTAGACACTGTTGCTTTGGTCCTGAAGACCCCCAGTGTTAGAGAGAAGGGTCTGGACGTGGTAGGGCGTGCAGGCAGAGGCGCCCAGGTGCCTGACCTGCCTCTGGCAGTTCTGGCTGCTCCAGCCTGTCGCTGACTGTCTGCTGTCAGCAGCCCCATGTACCATCTGAGTAGGCTGCTGTCCCCAAGCTGCTACAAGCTGTCATCCCCAAGATAGTCCACCAGAGACGCAGGGATCCCCCACTAAAGTGAGAGGCTGTCTGGGGCCCATCCTGGTGTGGCAGCGTGGTTGTCAGCTTTGATGGGCTGGGCTGGCTGTCCCCACCCTGGGCCTGATGGGACAGGATTGAAGGAGGGGAGGGGGCGTGGTCTGTAGAGGCCTGTACCAGCTGATGTTGAGACATGCCGTTTCTGTTACTCCTTAGGAGTGCGAACGTAGTCAAGTTGCTCAGCCTCCCTGAGCCGAGTTTTTTCATTTGTAAATTGCCTCTTAGGACTACTGAGCAAACTCAATGCGAGAATCCATGAAAAGCACTCAGAATAGCACCTGGAACTTAGCCAATGGTTAGGATGTGGTAGCTGCTGTAATTACGGCTGACAGGAATCACGAGCCCGCCCTTGGAAGGTGATGCATGTGGAAGGCACAGTCAGGACTGTTTGCTGAGTGGGAAGCTCCCAGGCAAAGGATCCTGGACTTTGGGAGCCAGGAGTGTCCCCAGAGAACATCCCTCTAACCCTTTGTTTGAACAGACAGGTCTACAGAGAACCGAGGAGACAGTGGGGCCTGTTGAGTCCAACCCCTATGCCCAGCATCAGGACCCTTCGCGGACTGATGTAGGAAGCGGGGCTGATGCCATTTCTGGACAGGATTATAGTTGGGTGTGTGATTTCAGACAAAAATACCCCCCCCCAGGTGGGTGAAAGTAGTCCGTCCCTCTGCTCAGTTCTGGGCAGCGCCGGGCAGGTCTGCAGCTAGAGCCTTTCACATGGTCTTGATGTTTCCAGGCAGATGGTGTGGGGGCAGTGGCAAAGGGGCCCATCAATCCAAGGGGGTGCCACCAAATATGTCATAGTGCCACATACATTCCCAGGAGATGGGGCTCAAACCCCACTCTGATACCCGGTAACCTCAAGAGAAGGCCTCCCTCTCCCCCTCCGGAAAATGGGGACACCGCTCCCCTAGCAGGATAGTAAGGCCATTCCTCACGGACACTGGGACCAGAAGAGCTGGTTCAAATCCCTGGCAGCTGCGTGACCTTGGGCCGTTCTCTTCCTTAGGCTTTAGTTTCCCATGTGGGAAGCCAGGATGATGTCAGCCTCTACCTGGCATGTTTTCCGTGAGGATTAAATGAATCAAAGCCTGCTAAGCAGTCAAGAGATACTTGGCATATAATGTGTTAGCTGTTATCTCTGGGGATAAAATGAAAGGCCCCCTGTGGAGTGCTGTGCTCAACATATGCACATAGTAGGCACTCATGAACCGTTTCTTCCTTTTCTTTCCTCCCCTGAACCCCAGACCTGGAGATCAGGCAGGGACCCAGTTCTCAGGAGGCGGCCTTCCCTCCACCCTCGCTGCACACCTCTTCCTCCAACAGGCTCTGGCCCAGGGCCAGGAAAGGATTGCAGGAGTCAGCCCCACTCCCTCTTCTCCGCTCCTCTGCCCTCCCCTGTAATCTTCAGCCCCCCTGGGGGCAGAGGGATGGGGAGGTGAGGCCGCTGTATCTATTAAGAGCCTGGGCTCTGGGGGCAAACCCACCTGGGTTTGCCACAGCTCTGCCCCCCTCCAGCTCTGAGATCTGCACCGCTCTCTAGAACTGGGGCAGTGACCCATCCCTCACTTATGCTTGAGGGCTAAATGAGATGACACATGCGAAGCGCTTGACACAGAGCCCGAAACAGTAAGTGCGCGCAAAATATTAGCCATCATTATTAATACCAGCGTTGAAGTTCAGAGGCAGGCATTTTGAAGGGAAATACTTTAGCCCAGTCCCCTGGGCAGGGGTACCTGTGCAGGGCCTCTCCTTCACCCCTTCTTACTGTCCTGGCTCGCACAGACCCCAAATAAACCCTCCCCTGGCTCTCCTTTGGGCTAGACCGGAACAGAGCACCCCTACCCCGCGGAACTGGTAGATTACCAGGAAAGAAAGAGGAAGACAGGACGGAGAGATGACAGTCCTTCCATTCATTTATTCCTTTGTGACACAGATGAATCAGAGCGGGAGACCTGCACACATGAGCAGACCTTTGCCATACTGGAGAGTAAGGGCAGGGCCAAGGGAAGGACACCAGGCTGGCAGGCCCCTGCTTCACCTCTCTGAACCTCGGTGTCTTTATCTGTCCAATGGGGCTGATAATCCCACCTTATGATGGCGGCATAAATCACAAACTAAGCTGTGAAGACCTTTTTAGATGCTGGTAGCTGTGTGACTCTCCACTGGAAGGAGAAGCGGGGAAGCTGGGATGGGAGCCAAGGCTGGGACAATAATGGAAGGGGAATCCGGAATCCGGAAGCCCCGGGGGAGGAGCTCCTGATGCCCACCACTGTTGCTAGGCAGACTTTCCCACCTGGCCTTTAGTCAGGGAAGTCAGAAGTGTTTGCTGTTGCCATAGCAAAGAGGCTGGTTTTCATCAGTATTTTCTCCTTGGGAGCTTCAGTACAGGAGGTGCCACTAAATAAGTCAGGGAATTGGATTTTTTCCTCTCTCTCTATCAGGTCACATCAAGAGTGGCTCAGCCCAGAGAAATGACCTCCCAACTCCTTTCCAAATGTTGCCTGGAAGCACTGACCTGATACTTCTGATATGATGCTTGACCGAAGGAGGTACTCGGAGGGCTTGGTGTCCCCTCTCCAGCTGCAAGCTGTTTTCCTGCTCGGCCTCTGACCCTGCCACATTGGCATCTGGCCATGGGACACAAATGCCCTTCCAGCCCTTTCCTCTGTTGCCCCTCCCCCTCCCGTTTCCTCTGCCCTAGCCATGGGGATCTTTCCTGGATCCTTCTACTGGCCAAGCTCCCTCCCAGCACACGAACTTGGCACATGCTCTTTCCTCATCCCCAACCTTTTTCCCTCGATAACCTCTCTTCCTTCAGATCAGTTCCTCTAGAAAGCCTTCCTTGGCCAGTTTTATCATGGCTCTCATTCTTGGCACCTCTCCTTCAGAGCAGTTAACACAACGGTATTTTGCCCTGTGTGTGTGTTTGGTTTTCTCTCGCCGTCGACTCCCACCGAATGAAAGCCCCGTGAGGACGAGGGCTGTATGTCTGAGATTTTTCTTCCGCTCCTCCTCCTCTCTTTCCTCCTCCTTCTTATTCTTTATTGCGGTATGGTTCAGACACCATAAAACTCACCATTTTAAGGTGTAAAAATCAGTGGTTCCTAGTATGTTCACAGAATACATGCAACATCGCCACTATCTATCTAACTCCAGAACATTTTCATCCCTCGGAAAAAAGCCTCAAACCCATTAGCAATTGCTCCCATTTCTCCTCCTGCCAGCCCTTGGCTACCACTAATCTACTTGCTGTCTCTCTGGATTTGCCTGTTGTGGACATTTTGTATAGGCGGAAGCATGCAGTAGGTGGCCCTTTGTGACTAGCTTCTTTCACTTAGCAGAATGTTTTTAAGATTCACTCACGTCGTAGCGTGGGTCAGTACTTCGTTCCTTTTTATGGCTTAGTAGTCCATGTGTGGGACATAACATCTTTTGTTTGTCCTTTTAATCAGTTGCTTCCACTTTTTGGCCACTGTGGATAATGCTGCTATGAACATTCCCGTAGCAGTTCTGTGTAAACTCTGTTTTCAGTTCTCAGGTGTACACCTAGAAATGAAATCGCTGAGCCCTGTGATAATTATGTTTAATTTTTTGAGGAACCAGCCTGCCCTCCACAGTGGCTGCGGCATTTTATATTCCTGCCAGCAATGCGCGATGGTTCCGTTTTCTGTAAATCCTCACCCCAATTTGTCATTATCTGCCTTTTTTATTTTAGTTATCCTCAGTATAAAATAGTATCTATGGTTTTGATTTTTATTTCCCTATTGACTAATGATGTTGAGTACTATTTCATGTGCTTTTTGGCCATTTGTATATCTCCTCTGGAGAAATTTCTCTTCGAATCTTTTGCCCGTCCTTTAATTGGGTTGTTTGTTATTTTATTGTTGAGTAGTAAGAGTTCTTACATATTCTGGATTTTAGACCCTTATTACATCTATGATTTGCAAATATTTTCTCCCATGCTATGAGTTGACTTTTCACTATCTTGATAGTATCCTTTGATGTTCAAAAGTTTTTTATTTTGACGATGCTCAATTTATCTAGTTTTTCTTTGGCTGCTTGTGCTTTCGGTATCATACCTAAGACATACCATACTTTGCTGTGTATAATGCACACCCACATTTTTGGCCCAAACTTTCAAGGAAAAAAAAAAGCGTTGTTTTAATTTTTTAACTCAATTTTTAATTTATTTATATTTAGATAGCTGTTTTTTGTATTCTAAAGAAATTTATTTTTGAATACATTATGGCACAAGAAATTTTATGTAACAAATAATTACAAAACACAGGAACAGATACAAGGTACAAGAAATTTTTAAAAAGGCCCTGGCTGGTGTGGCTCAGTGGATTGAGTGCCGGCCTGCAAACCAAAGGATCGCCTATTCAGTTCCCAGTCAGGACACATGCCTGGGTTGCAGACCAGGACCCCGGCTGGGGGCGTGCGAGAGGCAACCACACTTTTTTCTCTCCCTCTCTTTCTCCCTCCCTTCCCCTGTCTCTAGAAACAAATAAATAAAATCTTTTTTTTTAAAGAAATTTTAAAAAGAATTAAAAACATTTATATAGATTATGGAATTAGTACTACTCATGTATAATGTACATCCTTATTTTTCCCTCAAAAATATGGGCAAAACTGTGCACGTTATACACGGCAAAATGTGGCATGTGTTGGAAGGCTCCTCAGATTTATGTCTATGGTTTCTTCTAGGAGTTTTATAGTTTTACCTCTTACATTAGGTCTGTGATCCATTTTGAGTTAGTTTTTGTGTATGGTGTGAGGTAGGAGTCCAATTCAATTCTTTTCATGTGGATACATAGACAGCACAATTTATTGAAAAGACTTTGCTTTCTGCATTGAATGGTCTTGTTGAAAATCAATTAACTCTAAATACATGGGTTTATTTTTGGACTCTCAATTCTGTTCCATGCATCTACATACCTAACCTTACGTCAATACCATACCGTCTCAATTACTGTAGTGTCATCATGTGTTTTGAAAGCAAGAAGTATAAGTCCAACTTGGTTCTTCTTCAGGATTATTTTGGCTATTCTCGGTCCCTTGTGTTTCTATATGAATTTTAGGACCAGCTTCCCCATTTCTAGAAGGAAAAAAAAAACCCACGGTAGCTGGACTTTTGACAGATTGTATCGAATCTTATGAGGTCAATTTGGGAATATTGCCACCTTCACAATATTAAGTGTTCCAATCCATTAGCACTGAATGCCTTTCTGTTTATTTAAATTCTTTCAATAATAGTTATCGTTTTCAGGGTATGAATCTTTCAACTCCTTGGTTAAATTTACCCTAAGCGCTTCGTTCTTTTTGATGCTATTGTGAATGGAATTTGCTCGATTCGGTTTTGGATTGTTCTTTGCTAACGTATAGAAATACAACTGATTTTTGTATATTGATCTTGGATCTTACAACATTGCTAGTCTAACTTAGTGCCTCTAAGTTTTGTGTACATTCTTTAGGGTTTTCCGTATACAAGATCATGTCATCTGCATATAGATCTGGTTTTATTTCTTCCTTTCCGATCCAGATGCCTTTGATTGATTTCCTTTTCTTGCCTAATTGTCCTGGCTGGAGCCTTCAATGCGATGTCGAATAGAGGTGAGGAGAGCAGGCATTCTTGCCTTGTTCTTGAATTTAGGGGGAACGCGTTCACACTTTCACCACTGAGTGTGATGTTAGCTGTGGGTTTTCCATACATGCCCCTAACCAGGTTGAAAAAGTTCCCTTCTCTTCCCATTTTTGTTGAGTGTTTATATCAGGAAAGGGGCTGTGTCTGTTTTTGCTTTTGCTTGCTACCGTATCTCCAATATCTTGTATTGTGACTACTAATGGCCAATAGAACCAGTCCTCTCAAGACCCTTCCTACAGTGACTCCCGCTGGCCGTGTCCTTGACCTCAGGCTTGGATCCTTTCTTTTCACTCCTCTCAGCCTTACCCTGGCCTAGACTTAAGTTCCGGTGTAAATTATCCCCATCTCAGATGAGAGAACAGCTTCAGCCATGCCGAGTGGCTTACTAGCTGTGTGACCTGCAAGTGGTGGAGACAGGATTTGTGCCCAGTCTGATAGCATCTCAGATTAGAGATCCCGTACCTACCAGATTGAGGGAGGAGGACATTAAGCCACAGAATACAGATGCTGTGCATCTGTGCAGAGTATCGATTCTACCCTAATTTCCGGCAAAATGAACTGAAGAGGAGGCTCTGTTTCAGAGTAGAATGCTGGATCGTATTCGTTTCAGATAAAACAGACTCACAGGAGAGTCATCTCTTGCAGCTGTTGGGGATGCTCAGGTGGGAAACAGGTGGGGCCTGAACATTGCTGTGCGCTACTCTGGGCCCAGTTGGAACAGGAAGTGTGAATCCTGGGGGTCTCCCCTATGAGGGGATAGCTCGATGGCTCGTTGATCTCAGTTATCCTATTGGATCCACCCTTAACCCAGGAGGCAAGAACGGTAGGGATTACAATTCCCATTTCACAGATGAGGAAATGGAGACCCTAAAAGGTCATGCAATTTGCCTAAGGTCTTAGCAACATAATTCTGAGTCAGACAGGCTGCCCCAGGCCCACACCAGAGCCCAGTAAGAAAAGCCAGAGCTGGGAGGAGTTGTGGAAAGTTGGAAGAGTTTCACAGGGCCGCACCTTGTCCAGTATCTGCTGGAGTGCCTCTGCTCCAGGCTGGGGCTGACTGCTACCAAAGGCTGGCGAGCAGGAGGGAGCCCCAGCTCAGCCTCAAGGGAGCTTCGCGAGGGGGCCCTGAGGCCCAGCAAACTGTGCCCCGATATGAGAGGTTCCCATGGGTGCTGGGAAGCAGGCAGGCCACCCTGCTTAAGGAGATTGCAAAAGGGTTGCAGGAAGGACCCTGCCTGTTGTCTCATGAGCAAGGAAGAAAGGCCTTCAGAAAAAGAAACCTTCCCCAAAGGAAGTAAGCTGGGAATGAGAGAGCTTCAGCGGCGGCTGAGCTAGGTTAGAACACGAGTCTCCAGGGGCACACAGTGGAAAGTGGCATGGCGGGGGCGGGGGGACTGGACTCAGAGCTGATGAAAGAATAGCATTTGTCAGGCGTCCTTTCTGTGCCAAGTGCTTTATTTTGCATCCTTTAATGTCAACTCCAAAGGTAGGTTTTAATCTTTTCTTTGTTATAGATAAGGAAACTGAGGCTTAGGGGTGCTTTAGACAGTTGCTGGTGGTCACATGGCTAACAAATGATGGATTTGAACAGAACATATCTCAGCATCATCAGTGGCACTAGCAGATTCCTTGGGAGGGTTGCCATTTTCAGCAGTGAGGGAGCCAGGCCACGGTGGGGATGCTATGGGGGCCCAGCAGCCATTGGTGGCCCAGAAGAGCTAATGGGGAAATGTGAGGTGGTGGTAGGGAGGCCGCAGGGCCCACAGATCTGTGTTCGAGTCCTGCCTCTGCCACATCCCCGCTGTGCAGCCTAGGGTCTATTACTCTGCTCCCTGGGCCTCTGTTTCCACATATGGAAATAACACCGCTCAAGAGTTGAAAGGAGTAAATGAAGTGGACACAGGCACCCTGTACAGGGCAGGCTCCATGCGGGTCCCCGAAGGGAAGTCCTTGCTCTCCGGGCTTGGGCAACACTGACACTTGAGGCCTGTCATCTGCACCCCCAGTGGAGTGGCTCGCCATGAATGCTCGGTGGGCGAATAAGGAGAGAAAGGGCAGAGCGAGCGGCCAGGTGGAGGTGGGGGGAGCCCTACCAGGCCTCAGAGGGGCCTGCGCACCAGGACAATCGTGTCTCTTCTCCTTCAGAACATGAGTCCTCCGTGGGGGACTCAGGCCCAGAATCTTCACGCAGGGTGACATCATCAAAGCTAACGTGGCTTTGACCCATGGCTCCAGGCCAGGCAGAGCCCTGAGCATTTTTACACACATTCCCTCATTTAGGCCTCACAACAACCCCGTGGGATCGGTACTGTTATTATTATCCCTATTTTATAGATGGAGATGTTAAAGCACAGAGAGCATAAGTGACTTGCCGAAAGTCACACAGCTAATAAGTGTTCAGGTAGCCTTCAAGTCCTGATAGCCTGGCTCCTAGGCCACACTTTTAACCACCACTCTGTGTAGCTTCTCAGGGAAGACGCAGCAAGAATCTGACCTTGTTATGAGACCAAGGACTTAATAATTATCCTAGTAATGTGGGCACAGTACTTTACAGTTTTAAAAGCACATTGAGTTATATAAATTGCTTTCATGATTATGATCTTATTTGATCTCTAATTTCTCTGTGAAAAAGACAGGACAGTATTATCCTATTTGGCCAGTGAGAAATTAAGATGTAGAGAGGGAACGTGGTTTGTCCAACTAACGATAATTTACTGAGCACTTACTATAGACAAAGTCCTTTACTCACATGACCTCGTTGAATCCTCACACCGCCCCAGGTATTATTAGTAGCAGTATTCCCCTTTTATAGATGAGGAAACTGAGGCTTCAGGAAATGACTTTCCTAGATCCAAGGCTGGTAAGTGAGAGCTGGGACTCCATCCAGGTCTGCCTGACTCCCAGGGCCCGAGCTGCTAACTACTGGGCGCAGACCTCAGTCCCGTGCCGGGCAGATGTTAGCACCCAATTGTTTTTGTCTACCTTCTGGTGTTTTCCACCCCAGCTCCATCCTTATAGCCACCCCTGAAACTCAATGCCTCCTTAATTAATTCTCCCTGCCCAAGAGCCTGCTCCATTAAGATGCTGTCTGCCACCCCGACTGGTGTGGTTCCGTGGGCTGGGCGTCATTCCGTGAACCGAAAGGCCATGGGCTCAGTTCCCGGTCAGGACGCACGCCTGAGTTGCTGGCCGGTCCCTGGTTGGGGGCATGCGAAGGGCAATCAGTGTTGCCCTCTCCCTCTCTTTCTCCTTCCCTTCCCCTCTCTCTAAAGATAAATAAAACCTTCAAAAAAAGAAAAAGAAAAGATGCTTTTCACCATGAGTGTTTGGCTTAATTATATGGTGTCATCGATGGTACTTACTGGGAAGATCTGATTTATCACCTTTAAATTTACCCAAATGTCCATTTGTCTGTAGCCAGCATCTCCTCAGAGAGCCTGGTTTTGCTGGGTTTTCTCCACCCAGATTGTCCCCTGATCCCTGTCTGAAATGCTCCTCATGGAGGGCTTCCTCTTCCCAGGCACTCACTGCCACCGCAGAACCTGCTGGGAGTCTCGGTCTCTGGGACCTGGGCTGGGGATGCCCCAACAGTTTGGACTTGGAGGTATGGGCAGAGGTAGAGTGGACAGTGCCAGGAAGGTGGGAGTCCTGGGAGAGTGGTGCCCCAAGCAAGGAACACCTTGGCATCTCCACCTAATGTCCTCCCTCCAACCCGTCCTTCACCCCCAACCCCTAGCCAGAGAGCACTGCAGCTGAAGCGCCCAGCGTCCATGTCCCTCCGCCCAAACCTTCCCTGGCTCCTAGGGGCCAGTGGGATAACACTTTGGGTGGCAGCCCAGCCACTGCAGGTCTTCACCACCCTGCAACTCTCACATCATTCATTCAGAGCCACCCTCAGGCCCCCAAGTCATCCATGCCCTACCACATCTAGGGTGACCAACTTGTCCCAATTTGCCTTGGACTTTTGATTTCTTTTTAAATTGATTTGAGAGAGAGAAAGAGAGAAGCATTGATTTGTTTTTCTTTCCTCTGTGCCCCCAGAAAGACAGATGGTAGCCCGGGGCACTTGGGGGAATGGCAGGCCGCCCCAAGGAGGAGGGAGCAGCACTGTAAGGGGTGAGATTCCCAAATGCACTCATTGGTTAATTCTTATATGTACCCCAAGCAAGGGTCGAACCCACAACCTTAGTGTATCAGGATGCTCTAACTACCTGAGCTGCCTGGCCAGGGTTTTGCCTGGCACTTGGGACTTGATCCTCTAAAGCGGTGACCCTAAGAGACTCTAGAGTCCCAGGCAAACCAGGACCGTCGCTCACCTCGCTCGCGCCTCAGGGTTCTGTCCGTGCTCATTTGTTCCCTAGTAATTTCTTCTTTATTTTGTTTTCTCAGAAAAGTACTACCCCTCCATGTAAAACCTTACAGAAATATCCCTGGTTGATTCTCAAAGACCCACCCTCTCCTCCCAGTGCCACTCTCCAGAGTTAACAGTTTCTTGTGCAGAAAAATAGGATCATACCACTCAAGTGGCCCTGGGGCCTGCTTTCCCACTCGCCCAGTTTGGCCCCCTCTTTCCTCCATTGTAATTGGCTGCATTGCATTCCATCCTGTGGCGGTGCCATAATTTATTGTGAGTCCTTCTTAGGGACATCCAGAGTGTTTCCAGTGTTTCATTATTATCTCAGTTCAAGGCCAAATTTAAATATCACCTCCTCTATAAACCCTTCCTTGACCTTCCAGGTAGTCTCAGGTTTTTTTCTCATTACTGTAATAATAACAGTTAATATTTATGGAGCACTTACTATGGCAGAGAGTTGACATATATTATCTCATTTAATGTTCACACCAACTCTAGGAATTGTGGAGACTGTTTATCTGCATTTTGCAGATGGGGAAACTGAGGCTTATCTGGGTGATAAACCCACGCGCCCCCACTGCCCATTCCCTTAAACGGCCTCTCATAGCCTCCAAAGGGTGCACTGGAGTGGGCCGTGCGGTCAGATGCCCCCTGCTCCCTGGCTGTACATCAGCACAAGGGCAGAGCCCAGAGGTGTGATGAAAGGCCAGGGCTGGTAGCCTCCAGCTTCCAATCCACTTCCTGCCAGAACCCAGAAATTAGTGGGGAGCAGGGCCTGGTAGCAGGAGGATGGCATGGTTGTCCCAGATGCAAGGTGCAGGTTCTACTGGGCTCTTGGCTTTTCTGGGCTTGTAAGAGGGGTCTGCCCGTAGGCAGAAAGCAAGGAGCTCCAGGAGTGGGGATGGGGAGCTGGTGGGGGCAGAGCAGAGCCTGGGCTTGGGAACAATGGAGAAGACCCCTCAGTCTTCTCACCACCTATGGGAAGTAGGCATCTAGTCCCATTCCGCAGAGAAGGAGACTGAGTCACAGAGTCACTGGCTGCAAGTCCTTCTCTGCACCTGCCCCCACCGCCTCCCAGTGTGCTGCCCGTGGGTTTGGACCAGATGGTGCAGGAGGGGATAAGCCCTGTGAGATGGAGGGACCCTTTGATTTTTTTTCAGACTGACCTTGGTATCACCCTGGGCTGCCAGGCCCAAGATTTATGTAAATTAATGTAGATATATGCTAATCAGACCACTACCAATCCCTTCTTTCTAATGGAGCTGCCAGTTCAGAGGTGCCTGTGGGATAGATCTGCCCAGAAGGGGCCCGAGGAGCCCTCCAGCTGGGGATGGGTCAGCAGTCACTGGAGTGGGGTTGCCATGGAAACTGAGGCCAAGCCCCGGTGGCTGTCTCCTGACAGGACCAGGGCTGGCCAGATCAGCCCTCCGAGACGGTCCCGGGCCTCCCTAACAGCTCCTAGCGGGACTCTGAGGACTAATTACCCGGAAGGTGGTGACCAGATGCTCCCTGGCTCCCCAGACCCCACTGAGGTAGAGGGCTGGGCCACAGCAGGAGGGTGTGAGGAAAGACAGATGGCAGCCCGGGGCGCCTGGGGGAATGGCAGGCTGTCCTGAGGAGGAGGGAGCAGCACTGTAAGGGGTGAGATTCCCAAATGCCAGGGCATGCAGACAGGCTCCAGAGCAAGTCTCGGGAAGCCATGTGGTAGGGAAGAGGCGGGGCTTGGCCCGAGACGGACTGTTGGAGCCTCAGCTCTTCTGTGGGTCCTTGAGCGAGCCCCTTCTCTTCCCTGGGCCTTGCCCATTAGTGGGGGTAGGATTAAGAGATGTGATTTGAGTATGAAGGGTTATATACAGTAGGCGCTCAGTAAGTGAGTCTACAATCCTAAGGCCCATTGAGAGAGGGTATTAATTTTCTTTAGGGAGAATTTGTTTTGTTTTGTAATGGGAAAGAATTTGCCCTCTTCTGCTTCCCCTGCTGTCTGGGCTGGGGCAGGTGTCCTAGTATATGCACTGCGGAGGGAACAGGCAGGACGGTCATCCATGAGGACAGGAGCTGGGTTGTCACTGTTCACCACTGAGTCCTCAGCACTTAGCACACGAAAGGCACTCAAGAACTATTTGTAGAATGAATGAATGAACAGATGTGAAGTACTCAGAACAGTGTCTGACACTAATTGGGGATGAATAAATGTTAGCTGTTACATCACTGCCCACGGGAGGCTGGACTGGGTGACTCATGAGAGGCACTTGATCCTGAACAGGGTCTGCCCCACCTCCGCTCTGTCCCTTCCTATACCCCTGACTCTGGAGAGATGGCTGGCAGCTGGGAAGAGCAGTGGGTGTAGCGACAAGGACTCAGATCTTGGCTCTGCCTCTTCCTGAGTAATGTCAGGAGATTCAGATGACCACTGAGTCCCCTCTAGAACCTTCATATTGAGGCAGCTGCACTAGGGCCATGGGGGGAAGGCACTTTTGGCTGCTGGAACCTGGAGGAGGGTGGCGATGGGTCTGGGCATAGTCAGGCAGGGGAAGCAGAGCTGTGGTGACTGAGGGAGAACTTGGGGACGGGCTGTACCAGGGGCTGGCAGAAACAGCTTCTGGGGGAAAAGGACCATTTGGCTCTCAGCAGAGGTCACGGGACCCAAAGGCCAGTCCCCCTTCAGGCAACAGCAGGCCTAGATAGTGGTATGGAGCTACAGGTGCCCCCATGGTACAGATGAGAACACTGAGGCTAGGAGGAGAACTGAGATCCTCTGAGCCACTCTGGCACCTCTTTGACAGGGTCTAAGTGATGAATCAACATTTAAAATACTTTTCTGAAAAAACGTAACTTTGACCCGGACTGGTGTGGCCCAGTTGGTTGGGCATCGTACTGCAAATCAGAGGGTCGCCAGTTCAATTCCCAGTCAGGGCATATGCCTGGGTTGTAGACCAGGTCCCCTGTTGGGGGCGTAAGAGAGACAACCGATCCATGTTTCTCTCACACATTGATATTTCTCCCCCTCTCTTTCTCCCTCCCTTCCCCGCCCTCTAAAAAAATAAATAAAATCTTTAAAAAAAAAAAACTTTGTTGTCAAAAAATTTCCAAAATACAGAAGTGTGTCTATTTAAAAGTAAAAGTCTCCCCATCTCCCCATCCCCACTCCCTAGAGAGAGCTCATAAGCGTTTGCTGTGATTCCCTGACTCTTGACTCTGCATTTACAGTCACACACATTGCGCGTCTCTCTCTTTTTTTGACTTTTTTCTTTTTTACATAAATAGAATCACATTGTTCTGCAGCTTTTTTTTTTCTTCTTCTTTTTTTTCACTTAACAGTTTTTGCTTTGGCTATTTTCCAGCAGGATCCACGCTGGGACAGAGAGAGACAGAAGGGCTGAGGGAGCCCTGGAAAACAAAGGGAGTGAGTGAGTGTGTGTGTGTGTGTGTGTGTGTGTGTGTGTGTTAGGTGGAAAACCTAGCAGAGAAATCCCTGTCATCAGCTCCCAGAGGACTGTGATATCTGTCTCTAGACTTGAATTCCCTGAGGCAGGAGTCACACCAACGTGTTCACGGCCACGTACCCTGCATAGAACCTGGCACATAGCAGGTGCTCAAGAAACATTCGTTCAGTGAATCGAGTCCCTTTGAAGCCCATCTCCCCTGGCCCAGACAAAGACTAACGGGTCTCCATGACTGTACTCCTTTTAATCTCTCATTGGGTGTTTATTTCAACTCCTGCTCAAATGGCATTGACCTCAGATGGACCCTGGAGATGGGGGCACAGCACAGGAAGGGTGAAAAGACCCTCCCCTTAGAAAAGTCACTGCCCCTTTCTGCCGTCAGTTTGCTCACCTCCCCAGTGAGGGGGTTGGGCCAGCAGATCTGCAAGGGTCCTTCCAGCTCTGCTGGTTGTGGCTTCAATCCCACTCCCTCATTTCACGGATGAGGGGCTGAGTCGAGTTTAATTTTGTCAGCTGCCTCAGAAATCCACTGGGAAAAGGGGGGCTTCAGTTTGGAGATGCAGAAAAGGCTGTTACCATATACCGAGCCCCGACTGTGTGCCAGGTACCGGGCTGAGAGCTGTATGTGCACTGCCTGAATCCTTAGGACGTCTCCCAGGCTCAGAGAGGGTGAGAACTTGCCCAAGGTCACGCCAGGACTGAGCTAGGGACGGAACTCAGGCCTGCCTGGTCCCAAATGGGGAGCTCTTCCCAGCTCAGCCCTCTGTAAACTACAGTCAATAAAGACGATAGTGCCAGGCTGGACCAAACCATCCTCTAGGAACTTCAAGGGCCTCTCCCTCATCGTTTCTCAGACAACCTGACTTCTGTGTCTAAGTCCCATGGCGACAGGCCTGGAATTTTGGCCAGGAAAGTAGTTGACTTGCAGAATTGGCTGGCAAGGGCTTGGGCACAAGAGACTTCTGATGAGTGTTGTGGCCCCAAGCCCAACCTCCTCCCTGCCCTCTCCCCCAGCCAGCTTCCTGGGGCTGGGGTGGGCCCATCTCCATTATTCATTCCTTGCCCCCCACCTGGTGTTGGGCTCCTGGGGTTGGCATCGAGACAGACAAGAGCATCCTACTGAGAACAGAGGCAGCCCTGACTCAGGGCTGAAGGTTCCCATGGCAACTGCATCCCCCTCAGCTGGCAGCTACCAGATAAATAAATAATCAGGGTGGGGGTGGGGAGGTAAGGGAAGGGGGAAGGGCGGCAGGGGAATCAGGGAGGGTTAACTCTGGAAAAAGAAGGGTGAGTCAGGCTTGAAGTTGGGGGGCGCGGCGGGTGCTGGCATTGCAATGACCAGGTGAAAGAAGGTAGCGGAGGGAGAAAAGTGGCCGGGTGTGTAAGAGATTCAGCAGACCAGGGATCCAGGACTCGATGACAGGCCCGGCATGGAAGTGAGGCAGCAGCGGGAAAAGCTAAAGTTCAGCTTTCTAGGTCATGCAGCTGGACACATGATGGGGCCCAAAAATACCAGAAATAGGCCAGGACTGGGCATATTAAGTTCATGATGAGCCATCCGATGAGTCGTTGATTATAAAGGGGCTGGAGGCAGAAACGTGAGCAGGTAGTCCATGAAGATTGGGTAACGTGTTTGCTGAGACTAGGGCAGCATGAAGAAGGGCCGGATGTTTGGTATTTAGGGGCTCGAGTGTGCAGGAGCATGAGCTGCCCTGGCAAGGCCAGGAGGGTGGAGAGTGAGTTTAACTTGAGCGCCTGCGGTGTGCCAGGCGTGGCCCTAACCACTAGACGTACGGCAGTGAACATCGCAGGCCGAAGTCCCTGCTCTCATGGAGTTTGCCTTCTAGTGCAGGAAATAGTAAGTGAGCAGTGGGTAGTCTGTTCATCAATGATAAGTGCCATGGAAAAAATAAAACAAGTGGGGAGGCAGGGAATTCTTCAGTGGAGGATAACTTTAAATAATACTGACTCTGCTCACAACTGTACGAGCAAGGTATTGTGAATCACACCTGTTTTGTTGGTGAGTAAACTGAGGCACGGGGAGGCTAAGTGACTCTCCCTCACAGGTTGTATAAAAACCAGTAATATCAAGATTCTAACCCGGGCTCTGCTCCTAACCTCTGGACGAGATTGTAGTCACAAGTGGGCAGAGGAGCGGGTGGCAGGAAGGCCGTGGAGACCTTTAAAACAAGAGCATTGAAGCAGGTAAGGCACTAGCTGGAAGGAGG
>PVJD01013893.1:0-31791 GCA_004026545.1 Mormoops blainvillei | reverse complement strand
CCTGAACGCCAAGAGGGTCCTTGGCTGGTGCCTTTTTCCAGAGAAGGGGACCTGGTACAGAAAGCCATGCTCCTTCTCCTCTCCACCCCCGCCCGCCCTGGTTGGGACGTGCTGAGCCTCACACCCCACCTAGGAATCCCTCTTGGCCCAGGGGTGAGTCAGCAACATGTGAGCAAGGCCTCCTGCCAGATGCAGGGCCAGACAGTGAGGCAGGTGGGGAGAAGGAGGGAGGGAGAGGGCGGGGCAGCCACGTGCCTCCTGCCACCTGCACCTGCTTAGCCTCCTGGACTTTGTTCCACCCCCGCTGCTCCCTCCTGTTCCCTTCCACTGGCTCGATGGGCACCTCACATGTCTGCCTTGCCCTCCAGTCAGCCCTCTCAGTCCCCGGACATTAATGTGGGGCTGGTGGTTTGCAGAGCTCAAGGTTCCACCAAAGCTACCCCCTGCAATCCTACCAGGCTCAGGGGGGTCGCTGAGGCTTAGAGAGGGGCCAGAGCTTGTACAAGGCGCTGAGATTTAGACCCCGCTCAGCCTGACCCCAAGATCATATGCTTTCCCCGACAGTAGTCACACTGGGTGGGGCTGGGTCATTGACAGACTCACTCCCTTCTGCCCATTTTACAGAAAGGAAGAGGGGACCTGGGAAGGAGAAGGGATCAGTGGGGGAGAGAAGGGACGCCATGATGTGGTCCTAGGGCAGAACCATGGCTGCCTCTCTGCCTTTTCTCACTGTGGCTTGCAGGAATAAGGCCTCCCAAAGAACGCACAGCAAAGGGATGGGTGCATGGACGAATGCAGGCAAGCAGCATGAGAACCCTGCTGTCAACATGACAGCCCCCGGCCACGTGTGGCTTTCGAGGACTGGATGTAGGACCAGTGTAACTGAGGAACTGTGTTATACATTTCATTTCATTTTAATTAATGAAAATAAAAATGCAAAACCCGATGCTCAATTCAGATATCAGAAAACTTTTAAGAGTGTTTGGAACAAGTTGGGTATGTGAATCTACTTTTTCAACTGCAACTTCGATGGTATCAAATTACAGATCAAGTATGTCAGATGAAAATTTAGCGTTGGAATTGGGATATATGGGTGCTGGCAACGTGTGGTGCACACCAGATTTCAGAGAGTTAGCATGAAGAAAAAGAAGGTAAACTATCTCAGTGTGTTTTATATTGATAACATGTTGAAATAATCTCCTCATCAAGTGACTGGATAAACTGCAGTCCAACCAGACAGTAGAATATTATTCAGTGCTAAAAAGAAATGAGTTATGAAGCCACGAAAAGATATGGCGGAACCTTCAACGCGTATTACTAAGTAGAAGAAGTCAATTTGAAAATGTTACACACTGTCTGATTCCAACTCTATGACATTCTGGAAAAGGCAAAACTATGAAGACAGTAAAAAGATCAGTGGTTGCCAGGGACAAAGGGGCGGGGGGAGATGAACAGGCAGAGCCAGAGGATTTTTAGGGCAGTGAAAGTGCGCTGCGGGGTGCTGTCGTGGTGGGTACGTGTCACTGTACATCCATCTGAACCCACAGAATGAACAACAGCAAGAGTGAGCCTAATGTAAACTCCAAACTCGGGTGATCGCGATGTGTCAAAGCAGACTTGCGGATTGTAACAAGTGTACCACTCCCCTGGGGACGTTAACAGTGAGGGAGCCTGTGTATGTGCGGAACAGAGGAGACATAGAAAATCTCTGTTCCTTCTGCTCGGTTTTGCCGTGAACTTTTAAAACTGCTCCAGAAATATATAGTCCATTGAAAAATAAAAAAATCATTCCACGTCCCAGGAATTTTCTCTTGTATTTCCTACTGTGTTCCTAGTTCTTACTATCTTTCCTGGCACATAGTAGGTCCTGAATAAATGTTCGTTGGGTGAGCGAATGAAGGTATGAATGAACCCAAACTAACCGTGTGGTAACATTTTGGAGTATAAAATTCCAGACATTTTCCCATGCATGTATATTCCACATACATACACTTTTCATTTACATGAAATTTTACCAGACACAGGATTGTATGATCAGTTCTGTCTCTTAGGGGGCTGTATGCGCCTCTCCGAAACAATGACTCTAAATATCCCTCAGCCTCATTTTAATGGCCGTGCAGTGTTCTGCCCCTCAGATGGACTGTCATCGATTAAACTCAGCTCTTATTTTGACACCTGGGTCGCTCCCCTGCTATCACTTCAGACACACAAAGCAATAGGACATCCCTGTAGAGCACGACTTTTGCCACTCGGCTGTTGGTCAGGGTTGATTTTAAACTGGTCTCAACAAAACAGAGAGGGAAGGTGGTGATGATATCATCTGAGTTTCTGGTGACAGAAAGATAAGGCCTTCTCTGACCTCCAGGGGTGCCTCACTGGTTCTCCATGCTCTCCACCTGCACTGTGAATTATCCCTGTGAATGCACCAGAAATATGCTGACTAGATCAGCCCCATGGTTGGGGGCACTGAACTACCAAGCCCAATATCTGGCCTGGGCGGGCCAACAGGGTGAGGTGGGGGACTTGTCATGCCACCACTGACTGTCCACCCAGCTATGAAGCCAGCAGGGCCTGGGGTCGCCACTTGTTAGCTGTGTCTCGGGTGAGGTGGCATAACCTCTCTGGGTTTTGATGGTCTCGTCTGAAAAGCGAACACGGTAACAGAACCAACCCGGCGGGGCTGCCGTGAGGATTCACGGAGCGGACACCATGATGCCCACCCAGCAGTGGGCGTGGCACTTGGCCCGGGCTGGGAGTTCACCAACCCGCCCACAGCAGTTTCCATGTGCCCCCTCACCCCCACCCCACCGACTCTAACTCACAGCACTTGAGCCTGGGTGCGTGGCTGTCCTGCAACTTTCATCAGGAGCTGAGATAGTGCACTTCTGGGTATGCAGCTTACATTGCAAAGAGACACCATCACGTCTGTGGTGGGGCCTGTGCCCCCAGGGTGGGAGAAGGGGCTCAGATGGGGAGCCCAGAGATGGAGCCTGAAGTCACCTCAAGCTCAGAGCCTCAGCGTCCCCATCTGTAGGCCAAGGTGGGAGGGCCTTGATCACTGGGTCCCCCCCAGCTCTAATGGTCTTAAACTGCGTCCCGGAAGTGGTCGATACAATCACCCGCCCAGCACCTGGCAAATGACAAAGCAAATCCGGCCCTGCGCCTGCTCTCGCGAGGCCTGCCAGCACGGGATGATTTCTACATTTTGAAGTGGTAGGAGAAAAAAAAAAGAGGAATGGTTTTATGACAGTGGGAAGGATGTCAAATGTAAATTTTGTATCTATAAATAAAATTTTATTGGAGCACAGCCACGCTCACTCATTCACCCATTAGCTATAGCAGCTTCCAGCTGCAATGGCAGAGTCAAGTAGTTGCCATGGAGACCCTCTGGCCCACCACGCCTAAGATATTTATTCTCTGTCTCTTTAAGGAAAAGCTTGTAGCACCCTGGTCTAGAGAGTTGTGTTTTCAGATTACTCACTATCTTTGGAATATTTTGCATTTTTCTTTCTTTCTCCAAAGGTCACTGCCTCTGAAGATGACGACTATTTAGAAAACAAAACAGAATGTGTGGAGAATTCTTTTAGCTTGTCCCAGTTGCAGGGGCTGGGACCTGACAGCAGACAGCCCACCGCCCTGGGCTCTGCAGGGTCTCCCCAGGTCAGGCCTGTGGGTGTGTAGGTGGGCTCAGTGCCAGCTCCCTCCCCGTGACATGCTTTCCCTGCAGAGAGGTAGTTTAAAAAACACATCTCGGAAACAGGCCCAAAAAGTATCAGAGAACAAAACACCTGCCCGGTGCCATGTGGTTCAGCACCCAGGCCTGGCAATCACACAGACCTGAGTTCCCAGAGACATTGTCTTTGTTTTCAGCTGTGTGACCTTGGACAAGTTGCATCACCTCTCTGAGAATCAGTTCGTGTACTGGGAGAATAGTGTCTCCCTGTATTAGTGTACTCAGGCTCTACCATAACAAAGTCCCACAGACCGGGGGACTCAAATAATAGAAATTATTGTCTCATGATTCTGGAGGCTAGGAGTCTAAGATCAAGGTGTTGGCAGGGCTGGCTTCTTCTGAGGCCTTTGTCTGCTCCCTGTGTCTCCGGGGTCTTTCTTTTGTCCCTATCTCCTAATCTCCTCTTCTTATAAGGACACCAGTCATGTTAGAGTAGGGCCCACCGAATGACCTCATTTTTAACTTAATCACCTCTTTAAAGACCCTATCTCCAAATACAGTCACATTCTGGGGTCTTGGGAGTTAGGACATCTGCACATGAACTTGGAGGCGGACACAATTCAGCCCTGAGCCCTACCTGATGGGATGCTGGGAGGGCTGGGTGATGTCAGAAATGTGTAACACAGTTTCCAGAATGTGAGTGAGCATTTAGTAAATGTTAGTTCTAATTTTTGTTCACAGGGGCTTCCTTGGGGTTGGAGGGTCTCTTCGGTAACATCTGAGCAGCCTGTTCACATGGTTGTTTTGGCTGATTTGGGTATTGATTAGGACGACTTGCCTGGCAGATGTCAGAGGAAAAGACATCTTTTCTCCAGACCCCTCGAAGGTGCAGCGTGGCACAGGGCACGGCTGCTTGCTAGCCTCGCCAAATTTGGTGAAAGCACACAGGGCAGAAAGCAGAACATGGCACACAGTGGGCACGCCACACATTCCCATTGGATAAATGCAGGAAGGACTGCCGCTCCCTTACATTACACTAGAACATAAATTGCATGAGGGCAGGGGCATCTGCTGTCTCTCGCTGCTGTATTCTGGTCCCCACACAGCTTCTGGCACATAGTAGGCGCTCAGCAAATACTAGTTCAATGAAGTAAATGAATCAATCAGAGAAGCCACTCTTTCTTTCCTTCCCTTAAACAAGTCTTCAGCACATACCATAGGGACCCAGAGATGGGAAGTAGCATGTATTTATTGAATGCCTACTGTGTGCTGGCTGCTTCCTCGTTCCTTGTAGCCTTTCCTCTTTTCTACCCTAGTTCGTACCATCACACCTTCCTGTGGGGTGGATTTTGTGCAGGAAAGAAAGTGAAGTTTCAGTCAGACCCAGCCAGTTCATACTCTGAGTGTCAGTTCCTTCTCTGCAGGAGTAGCAGATGAAAGTCTTAGCAGGGTTCCCAGCACATAGTAGGTGCTCCATATGATAGTACTTTACCTCCCTCTCTTCCCCTAAGATGGTTGGAATAATTCTCTCCGTTTAAGCTGCCAGGCCCCCCCCCCCCTGCTTGCTCCGGGACTTCAGAGGTGAAGGGCGGAAAAGGAGACAAAGGGAAGAGTGGAAGGAAGAGGAAGTGGGAAGAAGACGCCACCCAGGCTGCCTGGCAGAGCGCGTGAGCGTTTGGGGAACGTGAAGCTGCTTTCGCCCTGACTGACGACAGGATGTGTCAGGACTCAGCCCCAGAGCCCGCACTGCAGCCAGGGGTCACAGGTGGCTTTGGGGAAGCCATACCCCAGGACAGATGTGCGAGCTGCCCGGAGCTCCAGGCGCGGAGGAAGCACTGCGTGCCTGGGGCCCAGGGCTGAATGGGCCCTTTCTCTCTCTCGAACAAGCACATCCCTTGTTTGTAGGTTTGTTTGTGTGTTTGCCTCCCCAGGCTGTCTCTGTTCTGCTTTTCCTCCCACAGGGCTCAGCCCGGGGCAGGCGCCTCCAAGAGCACTGGGCTTCCAGAACTTCCAGAGCACTGCTCGTCTCTCCCCAGGCTGGGGGACGGACCCGTGGGAGTCCAAAGGGAAGGGTGGTCTTTCCCCTTTGTGATGGACTTGGGAAGACAAACCTCGTTCACCTGTCGAGGACTGACCTTCAGGGACCGCTCACCGAGGCCTGGGTGCCGTATTGGGGGTCGGCATGAATTCTCATACCAACCCCACAGTTAGCCACACTTGCCAGATGATGTCACCGCCCTGCCAACAGCTCTTCGAGTCTCAGCTGTGGCTGCCAGAGGAGGGGGCTGAGGCACCGAGAGCTTAGTGCCTTTGCTCTTCGTGGCCGACTTTGAATCTCAGCCTTGGGGAGGGCCCAGACTCAGCGTCCGTCTGCACAGCCCATTTCAATCCCAAGTCCCCGTCCTCTTATTCACTGTTACTCCACGGACACATACACCCTCCCAAGCCCTCCGGGACCTACTTCCCTCCTCCGTTAGAAAACGGAGACCACGCCTTGGCGACCTCCCTCAGAGCGTGTGGTCAGGGCGCAGCGGTTTCCTTCTGGGCAAGGCCGTAGACTACAGCTGGGGCGACAGACCTCCGATGTTCCTGAGCCCCCACCCCCAGAAGGGCGTCTCAGGGAGCGGCTACTGTGATCCCACTCTGCAGACGGGGCCCCTGAGAAACACGGAGCAATGGGTCACCCACCCGGGGCTGCTAGCCCTGAGAGCTGGCTTGGGCTTTAGCTCCTTTTTGCAAACTCGCCACACTAGAGTCCAGTTGGACGGAGGCAGTACAAGGGGGTGGAGGTGGAGGCCAGTTCCACGTGGCCAGATTTGCAGAGGGCGAGGAGGGTGCGGGGAGGCTGGGCTGGAGGGTGTTTCGGAGGAAGAGCTGATGGACTCGCCGGCTCGCTGCCTCTTGGGGACTTCACAGTAGCCTGGTGGCAGTGCCTGCCCTCTCCTTTCTGGGTTTCCCTTCCAAGACTCATGCGCCAGGCATCCCTGGGTAGCTCGGATGCTGCAGGTCATCCTGCAGGTGGGTGTGGGAGGAGCTGCTACGGCCCAGGCTGTAGCGCACACAGGCATTGTCCCTTCCACGTCTCTGGAGTCCCCTTCTCAGGCTTTCACCCAGGGCCAGCCTCCTGGACTCCTACCAGCTCCCTCCCCGTGGCACCTCCCCAGCCCCCAGCGCTCCCCCTCCCGCAGCTATGGGTTCAGTGGCCCCCACTCCCTGGCCTCCAGGCGAAGGTAGGCCCACCAAGGTCCGGGTGGTTCCTGTCCTTGACCATACCTGAGGGCTCGTCCAGACTCAGAGAGACGGTGGGGGGAAGCAAATCTTCTTCAGCCAGGCAGGGTCTCCCCAAGGGGATGCTGGAGTCAGGTCAGAGACCAGAGAGGGTGGAGAATATGTGTGTGGGGGCAGACCAGGCCAGCAGGAAACCCACCGAGGGCAATCCTTGGCCAACCACTTGGGGTTGTGGGGGTTCTTGGCAAGTTCTGAGCCTCGTTGGGCCTCAGGGGCCTCTGTGACAGGAGCCCAGTGCGAGGTCATCCTCAGGGTCACTTCATCACCTTTCCCCCTAGACCTTCATCTTAGGACCGGGAACCGTGCCTCGGCCACCTCTCCATGCCCAGGGCCTGGGCCGTGCAGGCCCTGTCCTCAGAGCGCTGGCACTCGTTGACGCTGTTGAATGCGCAGTGTGTGCCAGGCACTCTGTGCAGGTTTTCTTACCCTGTACCCACCACACGGTGATCGTCTGCAGTTTACTGATGGGACAGCCGAGGCCTACAGAGGGCCAGTCGGCTGCCCCGGGCACTGAGTCAGTGAGCGGCAGACCCACAACTCCCATCGCACAAGCTGACTCCAGAAGCTTCCAGCTCAACCCCCATGCTTCATCAGGGCCAGGTGTGCTCCCTAACCAACTGCTTGTGGGATTTGCCAGAACATTCAGCCTAGGCTGTAGAGAATTAAATATATAAAGAAGTTAATGTAAGGCGTGATATTCGAGAGGGACTCGGTAAGCCCGACTTGCTTGAGATAAAGCCATACATAACCCAGCACCCCGGGATGCTCGGTAAACGCACCAAGTTCAAGTGTCCTGAGTTAGCCCTAGAGGGACCTCGGATTCCATCCAATAACATCTTTCCTGCTGAGAAAATGGTGTTTGCCTCACTTAATCGGCGTTTCGTCTGAGCCTAAGGTTGCGCTGTGAGCCCAGTCGGGAGGCGAAGGTTGGATCCTGGCACCACTCACTGGTTTCAAACGGGTTGTTTTCCAGCTCACCGTTGGTTCACTGGAATTCCACCTTGTAGATCCCACTAGGGATGGGGGAGCCGCCATGGGTCTTGGGACTCTATGAGGGGCAGCGGGAGTGGTCACCCTATCCCTCTGAGCTTTGGCCACAGAAGCAGCCACCTTTTCTGGAAGTGGCAATTGCTTGGGGGGAATGTGGTGTGGTAGGAACCCCAACCTTCCCTGGGCTGCTTCATAAATAACGATAGACAACTGTCTGAGTTTATTGAGTCTATATTATTAGGACTGTTTCTAAGCATCTTTCATGAATCAACTCACAGATGAGAAAATTGCTACTACTATTTCCACTTACAGATGAGAAAATTATGGCATAGAGAGGTCAGATCATGTGTTGAAGATCACACAGCAGGTAGGGGGTAGAGCTGGGATTCGAACTTGGGACTTTTAGGTTTCAGACAGCCAGCCTCTAGCCATTTCTCCCCCCGTGGCTAAGGGTGTAGTCTTTCGTGGTACTAACAGGAGAACATTTTTATGCATTCTTTTTTTCTTTCTGATTTTCACGGCAACTTTGTATTGGCCCAGAGATGAGCAAGATACCTTCTGCGACCCCTGAAGGACTTCCAATAGTCCACAGGGGCAAGTAAAGTGAAGGCACAACGTCCCTCTCCACTTTTTAGGTAATGAAATCCAGCCAGGGGAATTATGCCCTTGGCTGAGTTCCCTCAGCCGGAGTTGAATTCTACCTCAGGTCAGGCTGACCCCTTTCCGCACCCCCAAACCAGGGTAGAAACACAAGCCTTGTGCCAGTGCTCAGCAGACCCTGGGTCACAGGAAGCCCTGCCTGTTCTCCAGGCTCCCTGAGGGCAGGGCTAGTGCCTTAATAACAGGTATAGGGACTGGCAGGAACCCAATATATTGAAGACCCTCCATTGAAGAAGGTTCATATTCCTCTGAGGAACGCCTGCCTTTTAGGGACGAAACTGCATCTTGGTAAGACAGAGACCAAGAGCGAAGCCTCAAGTTGGCAAAGACCGGAGGAACGCAATATCTTGTGTTTGTTTCTATCCTGTCTAGAATTGAAAGTGCTTCAAGGAAAACACCCCCGGTGCTCATATTTTCCCACACAGCGGGCAGCTGACAGCATCTTGGCTGGAATGATGTTGTCCTGTAGGTTCCCCTCCGTGGTTCGCTCATAAATTCACGTCGACGAAGATCCTAGGGGAGCCGGTGTTTATGCAGGACTCAGAGCTCGTCCTTCTCACCCTTATGAAATTAGACTTAAGTTAGGCAACAGGGGAGAAAAGGGAAAATATGTTCTTTATTTTTCACCTCCTTGTCTTTGTCTAAATGTTGGCATGAAAATTAACAAGAGGAGCAAAAAAGAAAAGATAAGATTCATGTTGCCGGGGAATGAATACATTCCAGAGGGAAAAATAGCTTGGGGTCCTGGGCCTCCCCATTGGATAATGTCCATCAGAGATCAAGAAGTTGGAGAAAAACCGGTATTTGCCCTCCTGTTCCCATCCTAATAATCTGACTAAGGAACACAGTCCCTTTCAAGTTTAGGATTCTAGAATTATCCAGGAGTTAGTTGCTTGTGCGCGCACGTGTGTGTTATTCCCCCATCCCGAAAATGGTCCCAGAGATTGTAGCATAGAATTTATAATCACCCACATCTGGATCCCAGTCCCTCCCCTGCCTCTCGGGTACCTCTTCTTGCAAAGGAGAAGGGGTGGGCATGTTCCCCGCGGGGTTATTGTGAGAATGAAATGAGGTAACAGGGGAAATGCCTGGTTGGCTCACAGTGTGTGCTAAGGAAAGGGAGTTCCTTTCTTCTCTTGTAAACACTTTTCCTAACTGGATTTTTCAGAGGGTAAGCGGTGCATTCCTACTGTAGGTAGCTGGACACTAAGAAAATTAAAAAGTTAATAATCTTCTTCTGTCAGGGACCACTCCTTGGCCACCCAATATCCACTCTCCCTTTCTTCCTTAGTAATACAGCCCTTATATTATGGGGGCTACCCAATAGATTAAAATATAATATGATGTGATATAATACAATACAATTGTTGTAGCCAGCTTAAAAAAAACAAACTACATTTCCCAGTCCCCTTTGCAATTAGGTGTGGTTGGCGGGACTTCTCAGGTAGTCCCCCAGAAGAGGCATGAACAGGTTTCTCTGTGTCCCTGTCTGGATGTGACTCCGTGTCCTAGCCTCTGTCTTTGACCTCAGGTGACCTGGAGGCCAGAGACCGTTAGTCAAGGATGGTGTAGCAGAAAGAGAGACAGAGAGAGCTGATGACTACGCAGCTTCCTTCATTCTAGCTCTTTTGTGCGAGGAAACGTGGTCTCTTATTGACCTAGGCCACGGCTTTTTTGAGTTTTCTACTGCGTGGGCCCGGATCTAATTATAACTGATAACCTCTCCCCCGTTCGAGTCCCACTTCTTGAACGGACTGGTACTAACAATTGTATATCTCTCCGTGTCTCTTTATATTCATAGCAAAGATAGACTTGCGTATGCCTGCACATAAAACATCACTGAGCCGTATGCCGTGCTTAGTAATGGCTTAACATGTGTATATCCAGATTAAATTCCCAGTACACCGATCTCTAACATAATCTTTTCAGTATTAAGCCATTAAACTACAGTAAGGATATATCATAATTTATTTAAACAGTTCTGTTGATGTACTGAGAAGGTTTCTAGACACTGTTTTTCCACTTAGATCCACCTTTTGCTTCAGTGGACCTTCTGACACAAAGACCCTTCAGCATTGTGCCTTTATTTTTTGCAAAGGCAGTCACTTTGGGATGACTGGTTCCTGTCCTTTTGCAGCCTCCCCACAGTTTCTCTTTTTATAGCTGAGAAAGGAGAGGTCCTGAAAATGATGTGCCAGAGGTAACAGAGACAGACAACAGCAACCATGCCTTCGTAAGCGCCTCAGTGACCATCCAAGGTCCACGCTCCTGCTAGTCCAGGGTTCGGTAGTAGTAAAGATTTGTTGAAAGGATGTTCAAATAATCATTATGGAAAGAGTGTTCCATGAATCTCGTCTTGGCTATATCAGTTGTCGGGAAGGTCCCTACCTTTCCTTCTATCTTTGGAGAGTATTGAATGTTCTTTCTGACATTGTGTTCTCGAAGCTTCTACTTACTAGTTTGAGTTCCGACTCCTGGGGTCCTGAAGAACAGCTCTGCTTCCTCAAACGGTGGGATCTGCCAAGGTGGACACAAGAAAGGAATGCACTGTTATCTATTTGGGGATCTTGACACTCAGCTATTTCTCATGTATGGAGTATATGCTACTGACCAGGCAGTGAGCGTGGCTCTGAGGACACAAAGAAGAACAGACATGGTCCCCGACCCAACGATGGTCACAGTCCAAGGTTGAGAGGCATCTCACCGCAGCGTGTGACTCACCCTTTGACAAAGTCAGCTTTGGAGCGACATGAAAACTCATAGTGATGGGGCTGCGGCAGCATAGTAGGAATGTTTGGAGTTAGGAGAGAAAAAGCCCATGGCTGGGATTAAGGATTCTTTGGGAGACGTCACTGGCTAAGTAAGGGGGCAGCCTGTCCTCCACCAATGGAAGAAATCCATTTCTCTATAAATGCTGATTTGTTTTTCCTGGAAATGTTTCTTGTTTGCAAGCAGTCACATTTCTATGAGAGATTCCTTCTCTGTCTCTCTGTCTGTCTGTCTGTCTGTCTCTCTCTCTCTCTCTCTCACACACACACACACACACACACAGTATTTAGAAAAACAGGCTGAAAGAACGATCTGTAGAAGCCTTTCCCCTCCCGACAGTCCAGGGAAGGCTGTGTGAATCAGTCATCACTGAAAGGGATCACAGCAAGCAAATGTCGTTCTTCTAAAATATTGGATAATTCAATGGAAAAAAAATTAAAAGTAATGATTTTGATCTAGAGGAATTAAAGTTCAGATGATGAAAGGGGCAGGCGTAGACCGCCCTTCAGAGTCGGGAGAGCATGGGGTCGAAAGCCAACAGGTTTTGCATTATAACACTCTCTGTCACTCCTAGTGGCGAGACTGGCCACATCCCTCCCAGTTTCATTTCCTTGTTGTAGAAAAAGAAGAGAATGGAACCTACATAAAAGAAGTCTGCAAAATGTAATTAAAACAAAATCAATTAAGTAATCTGGGTAAAGTTCTTGGACCACTGGTGGGGGTCATACTGTGAACATGCCTCCTGTTCTTACGGCGCGGGTGGGGGGCTGAAGACGTGCATCAATCTCCAGGAGATGAGACGCGAAGAAAGTCGACCAGAAAAAACCGAGGATGATACACAGCCCCAGGGTGTAACCTTTCTTCTGAGCCTTTGTTTAAATCCAAGGATGCACAGGTGGCCCACGTGGTTACCAAGTCAATGGGTTGGGGCCCCAGGCTCGGTTCTGGCCGACTGCCCTGGTTCTAAGCCAGGAGGTGAGGGGACAAGTGCAATTACCGAGGGGGAAGGGCCTGGGAACAGAGGCCCTGCTTGCCCTGGGCTGGAGAGAGGCCCGAAGCCGAGCTTGCAGGTTGTTTCATGGCGGAGGAGCCAGACAACAGCAGCCCTGAAATCTCCTTCTGGAAGGAGCCACCGGCGCTTTCTTGAGCTTTGGGTCCAAGTGCTTGGGCGTCTCCTTCCGGCATGTTCTGCAGGTACTGCTGCAAACCCAGCACTTCCCAGACGAGCCCCCTCAGCCTCGCCTCCTTACCAAACCGCCCGTGGGGGCTGCCTTTGCCCCGTGTTCTTTTCTGTGACCAGCCTGAATTGGCTTTCTTCCCCCTTCCTCAGCTGTGTGGCTAGTCTGGCCTCTCCCGCTGCTAACCCGTCCTCCCAAGGGCCCTTCCGATGGCAGCTTGGGGCACATCTGTTCACCTGCTCCAAAGCCTCTGTGGTCTCAGGCACAAGGCTGTGAAGACCAGGCAAACCAGGAGCAGAACGTAGATCTAAGCGTACCTCCCAAATCACAGGCTGCGCCGCACCTACACTCAGACCGCTCTGAACTCTGTGTCATTTCCTACGTCCCAGCTTGGGTGGTTCCCTGCCACGCCCTCCCCCATCCAGCTCCATGCTCTGCCAAAGTCCTGCTGGGATCAACCCTCCTCACCACCAGGGGCCCCCAAAGTCACCTTCCCTCTGCAGGTCTTCTGTCACACTTTGAACCTCTCCAGTATACCTTATCACCACTTTCCTGTAAATGGCAATTCATGTATATGTCAATTGCCCTTCACTTGGATGTAGGTCAAGGACTTTGTCTTATTTAATTACATAACAAAGTGGGTATCGAGGCCAATATTCAAAATATTTAGCCCTCCGTAGTAGTGTCCTGGTTGAAGAGAAGCCTGGCCGTTGAATTCATCAGCCTTCCCTGATCTGGTAGGCACATCATAAACCCTTCATAAATATTAAGAAATATTTTATGCAATTGAATTAAAGTCCCAATTTTGTCCAGGGTCTTTTTACACTCATTTATATATTTGGCCTACCCTGTTTCCCCGTCTGGCAAGTTCTCTTCAGCTCCTGGACCTCCAGAAAAAGTGGATTTTCCAAGCACAGTTCCTTTGCTTATTCAAGAAATACCTGTGGGCACTGCCGTGGCCTGGCACCATGCCAGACAGCAGGGATCCACGAGTGAACAAAAAACTTGACGTCTGCGCTTTCAAGGAACTTGGACTCAGACCGCAAAGAATAAGAACAACACGATAAGGAAAGTAGTGACAACATTCATAGTGACCAGAAGGACAAACAGGTACTGAGGTGGAGCCTGGGGCAGACGGGGCGGGGGGGAGATGCAGGGACCTGGGACAACATTGCAGCTGAAATCTAAGGCACACGGGCTTGCCCCTGGGAAGCGAGGACAGGCAGTGCTTCAGCAGAGGGGAGATGGTACGGGGGGTCTTCCGGTGGAACAGCTGATCTGCGTGGAAGGGGTAAGGGAGGGCCCTTCAGGGAGGGCCCAGTGAGCGAAGGGGTGAAACACAAGATGCGGCAGGAGAGGCAGCAGTCCCCGGACGCCCCAGAGCATTGCTGGCCATGGGAAGGCCCTGGGTGACAGTAGAGCATCTGGGAAGCCACTGGAAATCAAGCTGTCTTGACATGGTTTTGAATAAGCCTCTGCCACCAGATGTGCGAACTCCCTCATTCCTTGGCTTCCGCTAAGGCAATAGGCGACTGTCCTTTCTACTGACCCGGGCCCTGACCTCATGGAGAAGCTGCCCCAGGCCCTTGAAAACCTGCTCAGGAATCCCAAGGAGGCCACGTAGACTGCAGGGCCCCCTGCTGCGGTGACCACGGTCCCCAGCACCCCCCGCCCCGGCTTAGGGTACAACAGCTCTGGGTATGGGAGTGCAGGCCTGGCCAACTGCCCCAGTCCCTCCTCGTTCTCTGCATAAGGAGCAGAGCCCAGTGCCTTTTATCCTGAAAATCTGCCTCTCATGCCGCAGTGCCCTTCTGGGCTCTCCTTGAACTCGAGCTTGGAACCTGAGCTAGGTGGGCCTGGAGAGGCCCTGAGAGCCACCCAGGGCTCCTCCGTGCACAGTCCAGCTCCAGGTCTCACCCTGCACTCCTCCCAGGCTCTCTGGGCCTCAGCTCTTCGGTAGGTAATCGTCCCTTGGGCCACAGCGAGTTCCTCTCCCTCCAGGCTGCGTAGGACTTCACACAAGCAGGGATGGGGACGAGACACGTCAGTGACCTACGGCCCCCCAGGAGCTGTGCTACATGACCTTACACATTTATCTTATTGAAACTTAAAGGTCTTGTTAGCCCCAATGTTCAGACAGGAAAACAGACTAAGAGAGGGGGCCTGGCCCACCCAGGGCAGGTAGACAGAGCGCACGTGGGCCCCTAGACCTGGCTCTGCCTTAGACGCCCCTGCGTAGCCTGAGTAGTCACTTCCTTCTATGCTCAGTTTGCATTTCTGGTCATCAGCAGTTCAGTTCGTCACACGTGTTGAGCACCTACGGTGCCCCAGGCCCTTTCCCAGTCCTTCTGGACTCAGTGATGGGTGCGGCCTGGCCACGGCCGCTATGGGGAGGCGACAGAGAAAACGGGTCCGTCCGTGCCCGCTCCAGGCCTCGTCACGCAACACTGTGGCTGTCATTGAGTAAGTAACGAACCCTCTTTGTTCCTCAGTTTCAAGTTCGCAGCTGGGACACTAACTGTACTTACTTCTCCTCTCTTTTAAGGCCTTACAGGGACTAGCTGAGATAATCAGCAGGGAGCTCCCCAGGGTCTCTACCTTAGAGCTCAAAGAGTGAACTTCAACTTCACCTCTACCTGGCAGCCCAAGGCATCTCCCACTACTCGCTGGAGCGATATGAGGTAAAAACAAAACAAAACAAAACAAAAGAAAAAAACCACCCAAAAAGCAGAAGGTATAACTCAGATACAGGGTCTCCATAACGTCCTACGAAAACGTCTAGGTTTCAAATGAAAATTACATCATACCAAGAACCAGGGAATTCTTAAAGCGACTGAAAACAGATGGCCAGTGGATGGAGCACCATGATGATGGAGGTGTTAGAGTTATCTGACCAAGACTTCAGATCAGCAGTCATAAAACTGCTTCAGTGAGTAATTATAAACATGCTTTAAAATTTAAAAAAAAGAAAGCCGCATCAAAGAAACAGAAAGTCTCGGCAAAGTCGGAGAGGATAGAAGAACGCAATGGAAATTTGAGAACTGAGAAGTGCAGTAAGTGAAATAAAAAAGCCCAGTGGGTGGTCTCAGCAGCAGAATTAAGGTGTAATCCTAATTTCAACAGGAGTCTTCACCTTCTGCCGTGCACCGAGGGCTCCTGAAAACCTGGGGTCTAGGGTGGCCACCCCTGCACACCAAGGGCTCAGCCCTGGGCCGGTATCCATGGAGCGGTGTGTTTATGTGTTGGTGGGGTTTGATTTTGGCTGTGAGCCCCTGAGGGGCAGGTGACGCCCTCAGGAACCCGGAATCTCCCTCTGGCTTGAGTTCTCCCAAACCCAAGGGCAACATGGATTCAGCTCCTTGAGATGAAACCGTGGTTTCCACTTCCATCAAGCTGGCTCGAGACACCGCTGGGAAGCCACCAGAGCTTGTCCTCCCCATATTTCAGTAGTCTGTCTTCTGGGAGATACCAGCCTGCAGGAAACAACACTTAGAAGAGTCCACCCTGCAGGTTTGGGTGGGGGTTGGGGGGGCAGCACTGGAGAACATTAAAATGGGCCCCTCAATTGTCATCCAGGAAAACTGAACCACAAAAGGAAAAAGGCAGCCAAGAACCACTCCAGGGAGCGGTAGAGTCAGAGTAAAATCTAGACCTTCCAGTAAAACCTCTCTACCCACTTGCAGGGGTCTTGACATTTTAAATCGGGATTCCCAGTTCTGGACACGCAGCCTGAACTTGGGAGATAAGGCGCGACAGGGAAAGAAGCCGCTTTGTTCCTCTTTGCTCATTCAACAAATATTTACTGAGCTCCATAACAAGCCACTCCAAATTTGGTGGCTGGAAACCGTCAGCACTTTTATTGTTGCTCACAGGCTGATGAGTGTGGTGATTCTTTGGTCAGGTTGTGTCTGCTCCCAGCTGGGCTTTCTGGTAGACGGGCTGGAGGCCGGCCGGCTGGTAGGAAAGGGCCTCGCTCCCAGGTCCGGCAGTCGGTTTGCCGTGGGCTGGGGTGACCGAAGCGACTAGTCCCGTGTCTCTCTTCCTCCAGGAGGCCGCTCCAGGCTTGTTCCATGGGGCCGTTGTGAAATATTTTGCTTCTGTCTCCTTCCGGGCCTTCAGAGCTATGTGAGCTGCTCTGGTTGGTGAAATGAAGGGAATTATGTCACTCCTGGATGAAACTTGAAATCCCAGTGTGATTCTCCACATTCCCCGCCGCCTTCTGTAGAAAGCCAACGATCAACATGGGGGCCTCTACCAGGGACCCTGACTCCTTGAGGGATTATGATGGTCTGAGCCCAGCCTCTAGTCCCCAGTCACCCACACTGTACACATAGTACGAGCGAGAAAGAACCCTTCAGGGCTTTAAGTCACTGAGATCTGGAGGGGTTTGTCCCTGCAGCATAATCCATTTTATCCTAATCGCTGTAAGCCCTATGACTATGTACCAGAAGCTACCCCCCCCCCTCCCCGCGTATAAACAGGTAAATAAGAAAGACGCGCTCCTTAGTCCTGGTGAGCTTACAGTCTTGTGAGGGCAAAGTACAATAAACAAGTTTATTGTAAAATAAACGTGTACACATTCCCATGCCATCGTCACGCCTGCTGTGACGGGGAAGTGGAGGACAGAGGAGGGAGTGAGAAGTAACAGGGGTGGGAGACTGACTTGGACAAGGTGGTGAAAGAAAAACCTCTCTGGAAAAGAAATGTTGGTGCCACCGAGGCTTGGGGGTGGGAGAAAGGCGAGCACTGGGGGTGGGGCCCCGGCTCCTCAGGGGCACTGAATGGGGGCCGGGGAGTGGGAGAGGTTGAGAATGGGGGTCGGGGGAGGGGACCAGACCCTTAGGGCCTCAGAGCTGGTGCGGAGAAGTTGGGGTTTTATCTGGGTACCTGGGAGTGCACCCACCCTGGCCTTGTCTGGGGAGATGGAACTGAGCCATTTGGAAGCTGGGAGGGGAAGCCTGATTTTAAGCTCCCGTATGGAGGGCACACACTCTAGAATCCCTGAGCTCAGCCCAGGCCTCAGCTGCCTGGACAGAGGGGAAATGTCACTTCCCCTGAAGTATTTTTAACATAACACAGCGAACAGCCCTCTCTTCCTGCCCGGCTGGGGCTCTGGGCCAGGTGGGGGCTGCTAGGCAGAGGCTGGGCTGCGGCCTGTTGCGGTCAGGGTGCCTGCAAGATGCCCCGCTTGTGCCTGCCTGGCTGCTGGGTGGGACACAGATTTCCTCAGAGGGGACCTCAGGCCAAGCCAGGCCTCTGGGAGCCACAGCGGCGTCTTCCCCACAGGGCTGTAGGGAGGTGGTGGGGGCCCACGGAGACAGGTCAGAGAGGCTCGGGGCCCACGGCTGGGCTGCGGAGACTGGATGTCCCCTCACCTACCCCCGGCTGTGCTTCTGCCCCCACGACAGCTACCGGTCTAAGCCAGTGCCGGGGTTTAGGGAGAGTGCTCGGTCCACTGGGTAGCAGGGGTACAGGGCCTGTGGGAAGCCCGGAAGGGCAGCAGCTGGGCTCTTCCTGGTTCCATACACACACCACACACCACACAGAGATGTCACCCATCCTACATACACACATACCACACAGACCAATGTCACATACATCACACACATGGCACACACATCACACAACATCCCACACATGTACACACAGACCCCTCCTCACACATCAGACACACACACTCCCTTCCTCTTTGTCCTCAGGGGCACAGCAGGGAAGAGGGGCTAACCAGGGACCTGCGAGGGTGGGGTGCAGGGAGGGGTGGGAGTTTTCTGACCTCGGTTTCCTATATCACCCTAGGTATTCGAGCACCTGTTTTCAAATGCCTTGGTCTGAGAAGAGGCCTGTATTCGTTTCCTGCGTCTGCCGTACAGATCACAGATCGCCACAAAGCCGGTGGCTTACAGCAGCAGAGAGGAGTCCTCTTACAGCTCTGGGGCTGGAAGCTGAGCTCCAGGTGTGAGCAGCGTGGCTCCCCTGGGGGGTCCGGGGGAGCCTGTCCCAGCTCCTGGTGGCTGCCACCACCCTTGCCGTCTCTTCAGTGGACACGCACGACACTCCAACCTCTGCCTCCCCCTTCGCGGGCTCTCCTCTGCACCTCAGATCCCTGCTCCTTCTCTGACAAACACACCTGACCTTGGATTTGGGGCTCTGCCTAAGCCAGCATGATCTCATCGAGAAAGCCCTCATTATACCGGCAAAGAACTTTCCCAAACCAAGTGGCATTCGCAGGTTCCCGGTAGCTATATCTTTTGGGCTGGGGGACAGCATTCAACCCCGTGCAGGGTCCAAGGTTTCCCCAGAGTCCCAAAGGGGGTCTCTGAGACTTTGGCCCTGCTCCCTGCTTCCACCCACTTTCTCTCTGACATGAGGGCAATGGTGGCTCTTTCTCAGGGCCCTGGGAGACACCAGCAGAAGGGGCAGCCACCCTCGGTGAACTCAGAGGGGATCACAGAGTTCTCTTTGACCTCCTCCCCTTGGGTAATGGAGTCTTCCCACTTGAGAATGGAGGGGTCCCAGTTGCAGCTGCCCCAAGCTCCCTGGGGACAGATGAGGAAACTGAGAACTGCAGGTCATTAGCCCAAGTCATGCAGGGAGTCAGTGAGCCAGCCGAGAGCCTGGCCAGGGGCTCCGTTTCTGGGTCTTCGTGCCACCTGGGAGAGGTCCCGGGGTGAGAAAGGTTTTCTGGTTTGAGAAACTGGTCTACGGCCGTACCACACTGAATGCGTCCGATCTCGTCTGATCTCAGAAGCCAAGCAGGGTCGGGCCTGGTTAACACTTGGATGGGAGAAACTGGAGGGAGGTCAGTGTGGCCAGGGTGACGTGGACACTGAGTGAGGCTGACAGGCAGGCAGGGGAAGAGCCCCGACAGGGACACTCTGCTGCACCCCTCGGAAGATGTCAGAGGGAGTCAAAGGAGCCCCTTCTCCAGGACAAGCTGCCCTCCCTGTGATGTGTCCCTAGCGGGCAGCCCTGCCCACCTTTCCGGGTCAGAGCCGGCTTTCCAAAGGAGGCGCAGTGGCTCTTCATGCAAAGACCCGCCCCATGCTGAGTCCTGATGTTTTGGGGCAGATGAGCCAGTCCCGGCCTCTGTTGGTTTGGACAACACAACAGGGGTGTGTAAACTCTTGTTCTGCTCACAAGCTGAGAGCCCCTGGGGCCGAGTTTGCCTGGCCCCTTGGGGGTGTGGATTCTGTGCACGATGTGCCTGGTTGGAACTTCAGGCTCCTGCAAGCCAGGGAAGAGAGGGCGATTTCCACTGGCCTCTGGAGAGTAGGACTTGGCTCATGAACCCTTGATTCCAAGGTTACTTCTCTTTCAAGTTGCTTCAGGATGATGGTCCTAGGGGCCGTGTGAACTGGCAGAACCTGCTTTGTATCCTGGTACCAGCTCTCCCTGCTGTGTGGCCTCCAGCAGGTAGCTTGACCTCTCTCTGCTCTGTGCCTCCTGCACGCCCAGCTCAGGGATGCACAGGAGTGAGGTCTGCCCTGCCCTCCGTGAGCACTGGCACCTCCCTCCACTCTGACCGCCCTTCCTCATGGGACAAACAGGAACTGAGCCGGCTGGAACGGCTGTTTAAAGAACTTTCTGGCCAAGAGGGTGTGTCTGCACTATTTGGTTCTCTGCCCCCAGGGCTCCGGGAAAAGTTCCAGGCCTGAGAAAGTGTATCGAATTCCTTTCTTTACCCACCCAGCCTTGGATTTCACGGAAAACAAAACAGAGAAGAGAAAAACAAAGCAGTCTAACACTTGACTTGGTCAGTTACTGTGTGGGTTTTAAAGCCTTTTAAAGCTGGGTTGCTGCACTTGACCACCTACTACACGGATGCCCTCGGGCACACTGTTTAATCTCTCCAAGCCTCAGTGTCCTCCCTTCCTGCGGTTAAAATGGCAGTGTGTTTAAGGACAAGGCATGAGTCCTGGAGAGCACACCGTGTAGTTCCAGGCATGGTGCCTGCGGACCAAGTGTGACCGAGGCGATAGGTGTGGCATGGCCTTTTTTCACACTCAGCCACATTGTGTCTTCTTGCAACAGTTGTTGACCCTTGTTCTATTTCTTTAGTAATCCAGAAATTTCTCTCACTTCTCCATACGATCATAGGCCCCTTCCTTGCTGGTGATCAGAGGCAGAATGATGCTGTCTTTGGGCATTGGCTCTTTCCCCTGACCAAGGGGGAAGCTGGTGACCTCCGTCCAGCTGTGACAGCCTCAGAATCGACATGCAGACAGCCGCGATGCCTTCCTCACAGCTAGTCTCTTCTCCAGCTTCAATGTAGCAAATACATGTTTCGGCTGCCCAGCATCCACATCCCCTTGAGTCTGATAAGGGCCCGAATTTCAGCTAAAGTCTTATATATCTTCACTGTGGGCAGGCTGTGGGGCCACGGTGAGGTGGGGCCACACTGTAGCAGGGTCCAGCCAGGGCCCTGCATCCCCCCAAAGGGGGATTTGTAACGGGTGTCCAAGAAAAATATAGGATATTCTCTCCTCCGCCCCCGTCCCAGCCCCACACAGCAGGCCACCATGGGGGGAGGGAGACCTGGAGCAGTGCCTTTCAGAGTTATTTTGCATGTCAATAACAGACCAGCTTCAGACCTGCCGTGGAGCAAGGCCATTGAGAGTCATTTTGCAAGTCAATTAACAGCAAGATAGCTTCACATCTGATATGCAAAGACAGTTATTTTGCATATTAACAAGCTGAACCAAGGAGGTTTATATAACTTAAGCCCAGCAGGTAACTGCGAGGGAGTTCCCCAGTTACAGAACGTGTGTGTGTGTGTGAGAGCTGGGAGGTGGTTCTCCCCACGCCACGGGGGAACAGTGCGAAGACCATGCGGGAAGAAAGGGGGGAAAGGACTCTTGCTAGTGGGCCATGAGAAGGTGCCACGTGGTTTTCGGTTAAGAACTGGAGATCGCGGCGACACAGCTGATGGCCCTGGGAACCGTTCGCAAGAGGCCTGCCTAGCCGAGCCCCGGACTTCTTTTCCTCTGAAGGAAGGTGCCCCCTGCCTGGTCTGACTGAGTAAAGGGGGTGAAAGGCAGGACTGTCTGTGTTGGTTGCGTGTTTTAAAGGGATTTTAAAATTGAATGATGACATTTAGCCATTATTCAAAAGCCTGTATAGCTTTTGAATAAATAATTCCTTTCCTTTTCACCAGCCTGGCATTGGGAGCCATAATTTCTAAGGGTGGTGGGCAAAGAACTTAGGACAGAGGGACCCCGGGGAAGGTGGGGGGTTGTTTTGCTAACAGTATCTGGGCTCCCCCGAAACGGGCCCACAGTTGGTCACAACACTGCTGGCTCAGCTATGAGCTTGTGGCCAAAGCCACTGGACTGCCTGTCTGGGCCGTGGTCTCTAGCAGAGTGGCCCGAGACGGAAAAATAGATAGAGGCCACTTGTTCCAGGAACTGGCCCAGCGGCCGGCTGAATCAGGCCCCTCTCACCCAAAGATGTCCATATTCTTAATCCTGGAAACCAAGAGTATGTCACTTTGCAAGGGGGACTTTATAGGAGTGATTAAGTTAAGTATCTTGAAATGGATCAATGTAATCACAAGGGTCCTTAGAGGGGGAGGCAGGAGGGTCAGAGCCAGAAACCGAAGGAGGTGCCAAGACCACGGAGGCAGAGGGGACAAAGGCAATGTGTGACGGGCCCCACGAGCCGAGGAGTGTGGGCGGCTCCCGGACACTGGAAAAGTCGAAAGCCGATTCTCCCCCAGAAATCTCCAGAAGCAGCACAGCCCTGCTGATGCCTTGAATGTAGGCTGCTGACCTGCAGAGCTGTAAGACAGTGCGGGCCTGTTCTTATGACCCTGAGTCCGTGGGAAGACGTTATCACTGCCACAGGAAACAAATGAGCCGCCGATGCTGAGACCCCGGAGCTCCTGTTTCTGCCCCTCCGGGCTTCTCTTTGATGCCACGGGCCTCCCGACAGGCCGTCCCGCCCTCCCTCTCTGCCGCCACGAGCCTGGCTCCCCCGGGCTCTGTTACGGAAAAATGAAATGACCAGACACTGAGGGGTTAGGAGCACGATCTTTACTTACGTGCACGGGCCCAGAGGAGACAAACTCCAAATTCTGAGCCCAGAACAATAGCCCCGCATTCCCTTTATGCTGGGCTAAGTGGGGTAAGAGTCTTGAGAGGCGTGGTATAGATTTGGCGCAAAAAGGGCTTACAGAGGTGGGAGAGAAGCATTTACATTATAAGTCAGGACAATTAGCATTTCATCTCTGGTATCAGCCTTGATTCCCTCCACAGCTCCCCAGTCGTGTGCGTTCTCTGCGCGTGTGGACTGTTCAGTCCACTGGGGATGCTCTTTGGCTGCTTCTTTACCACTTGGATCTGCAGTTCTGACTCATAATAGCGGATAAAATGCGCAGAGGATGGTGCGCTTGGACTTGCCGCAAATCCTCAAAGGAAGGATATTATGCCGGATGTGACAAAGGCGAGTTTTCCAAGTGCTTGGGCTGCGTTTTGGGAGAGCGTCAGGGGCAAACACAAGAGGATGAAGAGCAGGTGGTTCAGGTCTGGCACCCCCCTGCAGCCTGAGGGGGCTGACTCCCATTGGATGACTTCTGGTACCTGGTGGGTCCCAGGGGCTACCTCAGTGGCGGTTTGGGGGTTTGAAGGGACCAAAGCAGACCACTCCCTCTAACTCTTATCTCATTACTGCTCCTGTTTCCATGAAGGTATTTCTGGTGCTAAGGGGCCGAGCCTCTCAGACAGCCCTGAGGTGCTCGTGTAACTCTGTCTCTCTCATTAGCCTGGGAGCCCCTGTGCTCAGGGCAGACTGAACTTCATCTCCGGTCCCCAGCACCTGGCACGAGAGGCAGACGAGGTACGAGGTGGGGACCCACAGCACGTGTGCAGAACGAAGCTCTTACTTCACAGGCTTCCTCTCCTGAACCAGATCACGGTGGTCCTCTCTTCTACAGCACTTCACGTGTGCCAAAGCCTATTAGAAGGGTCCAGAGGAAGGAACACTGTCTGAGTTCAAGGTTCTGTGGTCCTCATGGTCTGACCTTTGGGAAGCTACTCCCACTTTGGCTCACCCCTCATTGCGGAGTGGGGGTGATAACGCCTTCATGGGGACATCATGTCTGTCTCCTCCAGGACAAGGTCTCAGTGGAAGGACCTCTCAGTGTCGACTCTGCCCACAGCACTCAACACAGCACCCGCACAGGCGAGTCGTGAGTGTGGGTTGCTTAAACTTGCGAGGATATCTCTAGAAGTCACACTCCCTCTCTTTTCCCACCACCATCTTCATGTCTTACCTGCACTTTCTACCTTGGTTCCAGAGTTCCCCCTCCTTCCGAAGCAGGAGTGACCTGTCTGAAAGTTGATACCCGACTGTCGACACCCCACTCCCCCCGCTGCCCCGGTGTACACCCTTGAAGGCTCCCTTGTTGACCTCAGTCAACTTAAAGGCCCAGCTCTTCAGCATGGCTGGCAAGGGCCCCCTGCTCTGGCCCTGCCCCCGCCCTCCGTGGGCCCCTCGGCACCCCTCGCTCCTGCCTCCTGAAGGGCCGTGAGCTCCCCACTCACCTTGGGACATTTAGGCACCTGCATCTTTCCTACCGCCCTTCCTCGGAAGGCGTGCCAGGCCCACGCAGGTGGTGGATGGCAGCGAGAGGGCTCTGACGGGTCATAAGTCCAGTCCCCCCCCCCCCCCCGCTGCGCACCCTTGGGCATGGGACTGAACCTCTCTGGGCCTCTGATGGGGAACTAGGGTGCCTCCTTCCAAAGCACCTGGGACAATTTCATCACATTTTGGAGGCAGAGCTTAGAATAGTGTCTCTATGACCAGAGGCCCATCCGTTGACTAATTTAGTGTCAATTCTGGGTGAGAACCTAGAATGATCTCAGTTCTTTCCCCGTCTAGAGCCCAGAGGCAGGGACCTCTGTTTCCTCCTCTTTGTCACTTTTAATCTTCTCTTTCCCTGCTTGCCCAAGGGGAGGCCGCAGCTTGGCCTCACTGGGAGCCATGTGAACTGAGAGGCGGGCCAGGGAGCCAGCCAGGCTGCACCCCCCCGCCTCTGCCCCAGCCCCACCCAGTCCTGCCTCCCACTGAGAAGAGGGGGCATTGGGGTGCCAAGTCGGCCTCGGGCACTGGCTAGGTGGGCTGTGGCTTTTCCCAGAAGTCTTCAGGCTGTGCCAGCCCTCCTGGAATCCACACTGCCCCGTGCCAGGGGAAAGTCTGACAGCTGCTGTGACAGCCTCCATGACGGCAGGCAGTACAGGGGTCGAGGGCGGGCCCATGGGCCTGGGGACAGGAGAGGCCACCAGGGCAGGGCCAGAGCTGGAGGCCTGTGCCCTTGGCTCCCGCCAGCGCAGAGCAGGGCAGAAGGAAATTTGGCGGGTCCACGAGAAATAGAAAGGTAGAGCTCCCCGCCACAGGCCATCGAAGAAACACACGTCGGTTACCTCAGGTTTGTGACGTTGAAAATGCAAATACACGTTGCTCTGGGAGGTCCCGGAAGCCATTTTTAGGAAAGTTAGCCTCATGCGTTACTTTGAAAACCTCTTACCTTCTGACCCACTAATCCCACTTCCAGGAACTCGCATTCAAAAGGGAAAACGAAAACAAAGCAGACATCTAGACAAGGATTTATGTAGAAAAAAATGACCATCCCAGTGATAGTTGTAAGAATAAAAAATATAAATGCCAAAAATCGAGGATCAGTTAAATAAAATAAAGGTTGGTAATTCCATATGGTAGTATGCTATCAGACTGTGAAATAACAATTTTTGTAGGACGGCACCAGCATGTGAAATTGTTCTCATAAAGGGTTATGTAAAAAAAAACACAATAGCAAAATATGAATGTATATATACTATGTGATTTAATAAGGATACGCATATACATTTTTTTAAAGGAATACACCACAACGATAAACTTGGCTATCTCTGTAGCTGGCTTATAGTTTTTAATTTTCTGTCTTACAATTATCTGTGTTTTCCAAGATAACATACTAAGTCTATGTCCCTTTAAAAGGATAAACATAGGCTGCCCGTGGAACCCACCCCAGAGACGCGTGGGCTCATTCATTCACAACATCTGCCAGGTGCCGACTCTGGGGCAGTGTTGATCCAGCCGGGGTTCACGCAGCTGACCGAGACCTGGTGGCAGCGCCTTCAGGGAGCTCTTAGCTTGGTGGGGGAGCCAGACGCGGCAGCGGGCCCGCTGACACAGAACCCTTCACAAACCACCTTTTCTTATAAAAATAAACAGGTCTAGCTACACGCGCCACCAACAGCTGTGCACATTGAAGCAATCAGCCCCGGGGTGCGTCAGCTGACCGCACCTCAAATCAGCTTTAAACGTGCTTTGCTGGGAAGGGCTCCAGGTCTCTCAGGTGGACGTTTATATTTTTGGAAACAAAACTGATCAACAGCAGGCAAGAGTATTTTCCGCCTCCACTTTTCACGGGCCTGCTCCTGACTTTCGGAAACCCAGGTCTGATCTCACAAGCCCTCCCTCGACTCACCGGACCCCTCGCTTCCTCTTTCCTGCAGTGTAGACTACGGGAGGTTGAGAGCAGAGACCCCAGGGACCCGAGTCTGAATTCCAGCTTCACCCCCTACCAGCTGTCTGACCTTGAAGAAATGACAAAGCTCTAGTAGCTCAGTTTCCTCAGCTGAAAAATGGGCCTAGTGCATGCCTCCTTCGCAGTGGCAGATTTGTGTGTTCATCAGTTTGAGTATTTGCCCAGCTCTCGCTGCAGGTGGGTCCAGACACGGAGAGGAAGAGGCAGTGCTGGTAATCCACACTCTGCTAAAGGAGAGCAAAGCCCTGATCTGTGGCTGCTGCTGATCTCCATGGTGTAAACACTCCCACCATCATTGATTTCGAGCTCCCGATAATTTAACTGGATGGCAAGGTTCCTGCGTATGTAAGACGTGGTTTTAGCATCTAACAATCAGCACGCCATTTGTCCCAAGAGGCCAGACTGGGCCCTCGTCTTCATTGGCTCACAGCTTAATGGGAGGACACCAAGAGCTATTAAAACTTTTGTTTGCCATGTTATCCTCAGTCCTGGCGGATAGGAGGGACCTAATAAGATGTGTCGAATGAATAAATGTCTTTAATAATAAACAAAATCATGAAAAGCTGAGTTCAAGGCTGAGCTGGAGAGTAACAGGAAATACCTCTTCCTGATAGGTGGCCTCACTGAGCAAGACACATTCGAGAATTAAATAAAACAGTATATTTAAAGGATGCATCACAACGTCCACGGTTATAGAAGTCCCTTTCTTTATAGTTATAGAAACCCCTTTGTCCTTTGAGGGTAAGTCTCCTGATTCCCCCAGCTCCAGTGCTGTGCCACTTCCTGTAGCAGTGCCCTTCCACTTCCTGCCCCCGCAATTGCCAGCTGTGGAGGACGGCATGGCCACCCTGCCCCAGCTTCCTGGAGAGGCCTGGGCCCTGCTCTCAGGCCTCTGCACACTGCCCCAGATGAGGATTTCACGGCGGGTGCACCGGGCGTGCACCCCGGGCCCCGACTTCTGAAGGGCCCCGCAAAACCCCAACTTTACGCTTTTTTCTAAGGACACCAAGTTTGGTTTCCTGTGTGCAATACCTATATTATATTCAAATTTTATTGGAAATAAAACATTAACAGTACATGATAATTTTTATTTATTTAAAAACACGGTTAACAAGTATTTTTATTTTCCCTGTCTCCCTCTTTTTTTTAAGGGGCCCAATATTTTCTTCTGTGCCCGGAGCCTCAACTGACCTTAATCCTCCTCTGCATTGCCCATCTGTGTTCTGGAATGATCTGGCTGTTGGAGCCCAGCGTAGGCCCTGGAGCCCGGGGTCATGAGGAGGGAGCCTGAAAGGTTAGGACTGGCTCCTGCGAGGCTGCGCGGGTCTGTTCTGGGCCCAGACATCATAATGAAGACCTGTTTGGATTCCTGGCTATCACCTTGGGCAAGTCCCCCCGGGGTGTCAGTTTCCTAAGCTATGGAATGCGGCATATCCCTTGCAGGGGCCCTGGGAGGCCGGGTGACCCACCCACCATGGGGTAAGAACTGGGTCTTGAACCCGAGACCAGACCCCCTCAGGGCTCAGCCCCCCAGCCCCACAGGAGGCCGCAAGTTCTCAGCCGCTCTCAACCACGTGGGATTTGCCCCCAGCCTAAAGTCCCCGGGGCGATCAGCTGAGTTTATCAAAGGCAGGTGTGGAGGCCTCAGGACCCTGGTTACTCATTACATTTTATTAAGTGCTGATATCGCAAACCTTCATAAACAGGCCAATGACGCGCTAAGTCACCAAAAGGCCTGGCCAGACAAGCAAGAGCCCACTGATTAACCAGCGCTGCTTTGCGGGCCTGCCAGCTGCCAGGCGGCCTTGGGAGGCCAAAACTGCCACCTCACCAGGGGAGCCAAGGGTCAAAGGCTCAGCTTGGTTTCCGGCCCAGCTGTCAGGAATCTTGAAAACTGGCCGTGGAAAGGGCCCTTGACTTTGGCGCCAACTCCTGGAGCCTCCAGAAAGCCCCATGGTGGGTGTTTTTCAGGGATGGCGCCCCCTTGATTTCTGCGGACGCCCACGGTGGGGAAAGGGTGCTCCTCGGGCCCACCCCACGCCCGGCATTTGGGGGCCTTGGCTGCTTCCTCTTCCCCTGGACCCAGGGCCTCAGCTGCCACCTCCGCCTGGGCCCTCAAGCTGGCTCGAAGTCAGGGACACCGTTCAACACCCTCTGACACCGCCAAGACGAGCCCACAGGTCTGCTCGGCTTCAAAGTGCCCGTGAATAATATTCGTGGAGAAGCAGAAAAGGAGAGGAAAGACCACCAAGAGAAGTGGCGAACAGCCAAAAAGATGTTCTGGAATCTTCCAAGTCCCCACAGCACTGTCTTAGTGGATGGTGTGCGAGCGCCCTGTGACTGAGGTGACAAACGGCCACATACAGCAGGGCTGAGAACAACATGACTTTGGTATCTGATTGTTCTGGGGTGTCAGAAGTCCCACACGGGTCTCCTTGGGCTAAAATCAAGGTGGGGGCAGGACTTTGTTCCTCCTGGAGGCTCCTGGGGAGACTCTGTCCTCACCCTTCCCAAGCTCCAGAGGTGGCCACTGCCCCGGGCGGGAGGCACCGCACCTACTCTCTTCTCACACCTCCATCCTGGACTCCGGCCCCTGCCTCCGCATCATGAGGGCCCTGTGACTCTCTTGGGCTCGACCGGGTCATGCAGAATGGCCTTCCCACCTCAAGACCCTGAACTTAATCACACAGCTGCCAACTCCCTCTTGCCAAGTAAGGCAACGTACTCTGGGGGTTCTTGGGTCAGGATGGGGACATCTTTGGAGAGTGGCCGTTATTTGGGTGAGCACCGTGGGTGTGAGCTTTCCTTGGTCCCCCATCCATAGGCATTCCGACTTTTTCTTCGTGTGAGACACACACACACACACACCCAGCCCGAGGCCTTTGTGCGGTCTTGTAGGTGCTTGAGTAAAATTTGGGGAAGGCAGAGAAGGACATTTATGCCACGGCCATGAGGGTAACTTCCAAGCGAAGCGAGCAACCCATTTTTAAATTTGCAGAGCCACCCCCTGCCCGGGCATTTCGCGCTGCCACTTCCCTCCACACAGTGTCCCACTTGCTTTTCTTCTTCTTCCTCCTCTCCTCTCTCTCTCTCCTTGTCTCTCTCCTCTCTTGGGGCAGGTTGGGGCAGACTGTGCTTTCATCTAGAGACGGTTGTAACAACATCCCCTATCACATGTTCTCTTCCCATGTGATCGCGCCTCTCTCTGGTCAAGAGGGGACACTGCTCTCCTCTCCTCTTGACTTTGGCAGGCCTGAAACCCCTCCCAAACAGCACGTGAAGGAAGTAACTATTACCGGATTTCTGAGCCTGAGTCATAAAAGGCAATGTGGCTTCTGCCTCCTGCACTGGGGCGCTTGCTTTTGGAAACCTGAGCTGACATGTAAGCGCTCCAACTCCCCTCAGGATCACCATACTGTGAGGAAGCCCAGACCACACGGAGAGGCCATGCGGGATGCTCTGGTCACCAGTCCCCACTCACTGCCTCCCTCCCCACCCCCGCTGAGATGCCACCAGCCGCCAGACTAGTGACGGCAGACGCCTTTATGGCTCCAGCCCTGCGTTGACACGCTGACAAAACTCATTCTGTTGAGGCCGTGGCCCAGACCTTCTGGGGCAGACATAAGATACCCTGCTGCGTCCTGCCCCAGTTCCCGACCCACAAAATTTGTGAGCATAATAAAGCTGTGGTTTTACAGCACAGGGTTTGAGGACGCTTTGCTATACAGCGATAGAGCAACAGGGTTACCCCTTCCCTGCTCTCTCAGAGGCAAAAAAGACTTGCCTCATTTTTCTTAAGCCTAGCGGCCTAGCCAGTTCCTCTGTTGTCCCAGTCTCTGCCCGCCGGGCCTCCAATTTCATCCCACGTGGTTGGTTAAGGTATTTTCCTAAACGAAACTTGTCTCTGAGGGGTGTTTCGATGCCAGCAATTAAGATAGCAAACTGTTTTATCTCTGCCAAGTTTTTGAGAGTTTGGCACGTACAGATGCTCAATTAATGTTACCGCTGAATTCCGCCTTTCTTCTTCGAACTCCTGAGGCGCTGGAAGGTGAATAGAAGGAAGAGGGCAGGAGAAACCCTAGGATTCCAGAAACATGCCCGTGGCTCACGTGGACCCAGCATTCGCACCAGGCAGGACCCGGCAACAAAAGACCCCCGAGCAGGAAGTTCAACAGAGGACATTTAATACAGAGAATTAGTACAATTGTGTCAGAAGGGCTGAGAAGGCTTCCACACAGGGCTGCCAGATAAAACACAGGACAGCCAGTGAAGTTCGCATTTCAGATAAACAACAAATATTTTTTTCATGTGTGTGCATGCCGCACAATATTTGGAAATACTTATACGAAAAATTGATATGCGCCCTGGCTGGTGTGGTTCCATTGGGCTGGAGCATTGCCCCGGACACTGAAAGGTCAGGGTTCGATTCCCAGTCAGGGCAGCAATGGTTTCCCAGGGGTCCAGCCAGCTGCTTCTGTCCCAGGCTGGAAAGCTCGTGCAAAAGTGCAGGAGGATGTGACAAGCGACTGGACACAGCCAGGGGCTTGGCAGAGCTGGAGGTCAGGGGCGGGGGCTGGGGGTGGGGGTGGGGGTGAGGGGCTGGGACTTGGTTTTTCACAGTGGGAGCCCTGGGAAGAACCTGACCACAGGCGTCGCCTGAGGCTCTGCCTCCTCTAGCCCTCTGGCTCTCAGCCTGTGTGTGTCAGGGTGACAGGCCTGCCCAACAATGACCCGTGTGGGAGTGGGGGGTGGGCGGTGTTGTGAATTTTCCACCTTTATTCGGAGCACGTTTATGTAACAGGAAGTCCGATTTCCAGGACGTGCAAGGCAATCGCAGCTCTATTTCTGGAACAATTCTATGGGCTCCGATTTCTTTAGAGAACTCAAGAGACGCCCCTGCCGGCCAGTGGGCAGAGGGCGGGTTCAGCATGGCTCGTTCATTGTTCCTGGTCCTGATCCTGCCTCCCACCTTCCCTTCTGTCCTGGAGGCCTGGCTGCCGGGGACATGGAACCCAAGCCCCTTTGTCCAGGCTTCGGGACGGATCCCCGGATCCCCGCCAGCTGGACTCAGAGACTCAGCCCAGATGGCGCTCCTGTCTCCCTCCCGAGCCCCGGGCCCGGTGAGGGAAGAAGCTGGGTCTGCCCTTCCTCCTGCTCCGAAGATACAAGGCTCCGGCCAAGTCGTTTAAGGACTGGGCGTTTCCACACCCACAATGCACATTTAGCCCGTGTCACGGGGCTCATTTTTTCAAATGAGAATATAGCATGAAGCACTTTCATTTATTACTATTTTAGAGTTATTTATTTTAAAACATTTTAAAAATTAGGTAAAATCCATGAACATCTGAGTAACCATTTTCACGCATGCTCTTCAGTGTCATCTAGCACTTTCATGGTGCTGTGCACCCACCACCTCCATCCAGTTCCAGAATGTTTGCAACCCCCCAGCATATAACCCTGTACCTGTTCCTCCCCCTGCCGCCCCACCTCCCAGTGCAGGCCACCACCAACCTGCTTTCTGCCTCTACAGGTATACAAACTGTGGATGTTTCACATAGACAGAATCGTACAGTTGGGATTCCGTGGGTCTGGCGTCATTCACTTTGCAGGGTGTTTTTGAGGTTCATCCACCCACTTTGCAGCATTTGTCAGTCCATCATGCCTTTCGCTAACTGAGTGAAATTCCACTG
>PVJD01013892.1:0-31785 GCA_004026545.1 Mormoops blainvillei | reverse complement strand
TCACATTACCTGATATTAAACTATTCTACGATGCTGTAGTAATCATAACAGCATAGTACTGGCATAAAAACAGGCACATAGATCAATGGAACAGAATAGAAACCTCAAAAATAAACCCATGCCCATATGGTCAATTAAATATTTGCAAAGGAGTAAAGAACGTGCAATGGGGTAAAGATAGTCTATTCAATAAATGGTGTTGGGAGATTAAGATAATCTATGGGGATCCTCATTGGCTGGTGTGGTTCAGTGGACTGAGTATGGGCCTGTGAACCTAAGAGTTACTGGTTAGATTCCAAGTCAGGGCACATGCCTCGGTTGTGGGTTAGGTACCCAATAGAGAGTACACAAGAGGTAACCACACTTTGATGTTTCTCTCCCTCTCCTTCACCCTCTCTTCCCCTCTCTAAAAATAAGATAAAAATAATATCTTTTTAAGAAAAAGATAATCTAGGGGGATCCAAATGGCGGTGAAGTAGGTGGAAGGTACACTCACTTGCTCCCGGGACCAAACTGAAATTACAACTGAAATATAAAATAATCAACCTGAATAACCAACTAAACACTATCTAAACAGAAGCCTTATAACCAAAAATTTACAGAAGTCACATCAAGACTGGAAGGGCAGAAACGCAAAAAATGTTAACCCCACTCCCATGTGAAGCAGCGAAGCTCCCAGAGGGATTTCTCAACTGAAAAGCTTCCCTCTAAGGAGTGTGGAGTCTCAACCCCACACTGGACTCCCCAGCCCAGAGCACCAGAACCCAGAAGAGGTGCCCACATAACATCTGACTGTGAAAATCAGTAAGGATTCTGTCTACCAGGTAGAAACAGGGGTCTGCTAGAGAAACAGGTATCACCTCAATGCACAAAATCTCTTCCACAGCCACTCAGGATAGGTTTAAGGAAAAGGTAGGCAAAGTGGACTAGAGTCATAGGAGGAGACTGGGGTTTGTGGCTCTGGAGAAAAAGCTGGGGGATAGCAGCCAGATCTCTGTGCTGAGTCCCTCTCCTACACCACAGATGCCATATTTCTTTGGTGAAGCACTCCCCTCCATATGGTATCAGCCTGGGGAAATGCAAAAGCCTCAGCTCCTGGATTATCCGTTGCCCCACCCTGTACAGGTCTCACTCTGCTGAGGAGTCAACTTTCTAGGTCTAGGGTGTAGGGGTCCAGGCAGACTCAGGGGGTGTCAGGCCAAAATAGATTGGCATGAAATAGTCAAAGTGATGATAATCAAGGACCTACAACCAAGACTACTTTATCCAGAAAAGCTGTCATTTAAAAATAAAGGAGATATAAAGAGCCTCCCAAACAAGAAAAAGTTAAAGGAGCAGTGAACTAGTATTACAAAAAAATTTTAAAGGGCCTTGTTTAAGAAGAAGGACAAAAACAGAGGAACAAAGTTAAAAAAATTAAAAGGCAATGAATATGTATCTATCAATAATGACCTTAAATGTAAATGGCTTAAATGCTCCAATCAAAAGGCATAGGGTAGCTGAATGGATAAAAAAAAAAGACCCATATATATATATATATATACTGTCTACAAGAGACCCATTTCAGAATGAAAGAGACACACAGGCTAAAATAAAGGGATAGTAAAAGTTATTTCATGCAAATGGAAATGAAAATAAAAGCTGTGGTAACAATACTTATATCAGACAAAATTAACTTTAAAACAAAGGCTATAATGAGTCAAAAAAGGGCACAACATTATGATAATTGGATCAACCCAACAAGAAGATATAACCCGTGTAAATATTTATGTACCAAACATAGGGGCACCAGAACATATAAAGTAAATCTTGATGGACATAAAAGGAGAGATTGACAGTAATACAGTCATAGTAAGAAATTTTAACATACATTGACATCAATGGATAAATCTTCCAGACAGAAAATCAATGAGAAAACAGTAGCCTTAAGTGACACACTAGATCAGACAGACTTAATTGACATGTTCAGAGCATTTTATCCCAAAGTATTAAATACAGATTCTTTTCATGTGCCCATGGAACACTTTTCAGGATGGACCATATGTTAGGACACAAAACAAGTCTCAATAAACTTGAGAAAATTAAAATCACATGAAGTATCTTCTCTGATCATAATAGTGTGAAACTAGAAATCAATCACAAAAATAAAACTGAAAAATACACAAACACAAGGAGGTTAAAGAACATGTTACTAAGCAAGGAATAGGTTAACAATGACATTAAGGAAGAAATTAAAAACAATACCTTGCAACAAAAGGAAATAAGAACACACCATCCCAAAATCTATAGGACAAAGCAAAAGAATTCCTAGAGGAAAATTCATAGCATTATAGGTTTACCTCAAGAAACAAGAAAAATCCCAAATAAACAATTTAAATTTACACTTAAAGGTACTAGAAAAAGAACACAAACAAAGCCCAAAGTGAATAGGGGAAAGAAGTAATAAAGATTAGAGCAGAAATAACCAAAATAGTATGTGAAAAATATCAAAGAAACCAAGAGCTGATTCTTTGAAAAGATGAACAAGATCCATGAATCTTTAACCAGATTCATCAAGAAAAAAGAGAGAGGACCTAAAAGAAATAAAATCAGAAATGAAAGAGAAATAACAACTAATATCACAGAACTACAAAGGATTATAAAAAAATATATATTTTTGAACAACTATATGCTAACAAATTGGACAACCCAGATGAAATGCATAAATTCTTAAAAATATACAATCTTCCAAGACTGAATCAGGAAGACTCAGAAAATCTGAGTAGACCAGTCACAACTAGTTAAATTAAATCAGTAATTAAATAACTCCCAACAAAGAATACTGAACCAAATGGCTTCACAGGTGAATTTCACCAACATTCAAAGAAGAAATAACACCTACCCTTCAGAAACTATCTTAAAAAATTCAAAAGAAAGGAAGACTCTCAACATTTTATGAGGCAAACATTATGCTAATTCCAAAACCAGATAAAGAAACTAAAATTGAAAGATATAGGTTGATATCCCTGATGAAAATAAATGCCAAAATCCTTAACAAAGTATTAGCAAAACAGATCCAGCAATGCGTTAAAAAGGTTATACATCATTATCAAGTGATATTTATTCTGGGGATGCAAGGTAGGTACAACATCTGTAAAATAATGGACACAATACACCATATAAACAAAATGAGGACAAAAATCACATGATTATATCAATAGGTGCAGAAAAAGCATTTGATAAAATCTAGCAGCCATTTGTGATAAAAACATCTCAAAAAAGTGTGAATAGATGGAACATACATCAACATAATACAGGCCATATATGACAAAAACCCACAGCCAATGTTACACTCAATGGGAAAAAAATAAAAGAATTTCTCTTAAGATCAGGAATAAGATAGGGATGTCTGCTTTCACCCCTCTTATTTAACATGGTATTGGAAACCCTAGCCACCACAATCAGACAAAAAGAAGAAATAAAAGGCATCCAAATTGAAAAGAAAGACATAAAACTGTCATTATTTGTAGAATATATGATACTGTATATACAGAATCCTAAAAATTCCACCAAAAAACCTCTAGAGCCGATCGATGAATTCAGGAAAGTAGCAGGACACAAAAGAAATATTTAGAAATCAGTTAATTTTTATACATCAGTAATCAACTATTAGAAAGGGAAACTAAGATAAAATCCCATTCACAATTGCTTCAAAAAGAATACAATACCTTGAAATAAATTTAACCAAGGATGTTTAAGTCCTGTACTTGGAAAATTATAAGACACTGAAGAAGGAAATTGAAGAAGATACAAATAAGTTGAAAAAATAGCATGTTATTGTAGAAATAATTATCATACTACACAGACCAATCTATAGATTCAATGCAATTCCTATAAAGGTACCAATGACATATTTCACAGAACTAGAAAAAATAATCCCAAAATTTATATGGAACCACAAATGACCCCAAATAGTAACAATGATTTTGAGAAAGAACAAAGTTGGAGGAATCATGTTACCTGATATCAAACTATACTACTGAGCCATAGTAATCAAAACAGCATGGTACTGGCATAAAAGAAAACATACCCACCAATGGAACAGAGTAAAGAGCCCAAAAATAAACCCACACCTGTATAGTCAATTAATATTTGACAAATGAGGCAAAAACATACAATGGGGTAGAAATAATGTAATCAATAAATGGTATTGGGAATATAGACAAAACATGCAAAAAATGAAACTAGACCATGTTCTTACACCATACACAAAAAATAAACTCAAAATGAACTAAAGATTTATTTCAATGCTAGATTTGAAACCATAAAACTCCTAAAATAAAAAAGTAGTTCATGAAATCTCAGACATTTTTCCTAGCAATATGTTTTCTGATATAGCTCCTCAGGCAAGGAAAAAAAGGAAAAATAAACAAATGGGAATACATCAAACTACAATGTTTTTTGCATAACCAAGAAAACCACCCACAAAATGAAAAGACAATCCACAGAATGAGAAACATATTTGCCGATGCATCTAATAAGGGGTTAATATTCAAAATTTATAAAAAGACATGTATACCTCAACACCAAAAAAACCACACAATCCAATTAAAAATGTGCAAAGACCTGAATAGATAGTTCTCTAAACAGGGCATGCAGAAGGCCAATAGGCATATACGTATCACCAGGGAAATGCAAATTAAAACCACAGTGAGATATCACTTCACACTGGTCAGAATGGCTCATCAATAAAACAACAAACAAGTGTTGGTGAGGATGTTCAGAATACGGAACCCTCATACACTTTTGGTGGGAATGCAGACTGGTGCAGGCACAGTGGAAAACAGTATGGAATTACCTCAAAAAATTAAAAATGGAACTGTGTTATGACCAAGAATTCCACTTTGGGAATATGCCTGAAGAAACCTGAAACACTCATTCAAAAGAATATATGTACCCCTGTGTTCATTGTAGCATTATTTATGATAGCCAAGATTTGGAAGCAACCCAAGTGCCCATCAGTAGATAAGTAGATAAGAAACTTGTGGTACATTTGCACAGTGGAATACTGCTGGGCCATAAAAAGAAAGAAATCTTACCTTTTGCAACAGCATGGATGGACCTGGAGAGCATTATGCTAAGTAAAATAAGCCAAAGAAAGACAAATGCCATATGATTTCACTCATATGTGGAATTTAATGAACAAAATAAACTAATAAAAAATAGAAACAGACTCATAGATACAGAGAACAGGTTAAGAGCTGTCAGAGGAGAGGTGGTTTGTGGGGCTGGGTTAAAAAGATACAGGGTTTAAGCAAAAAAAAAAAAACAAAAACAAAAACCTCATAAACAAAGACAACAATATGGTGATTACCAGAAGGAAAGGGGTGGGATGAGATAGAAGAGGGTAAAAGGGGAGTAAATGGTGACAAAGGAGCATTAGTTTGGGTGGTGAACACACAATACAATATAAAGATTAAGTATAGAATTGTACACTTGAAACTTGTATAATTTTCTTAACCATTGTCACTCCAATAAATCCAATAAAAATTGAAAAGAAGAGAATCAAAACATGTAATAAAATTCTTGGGAATGATTTTGGATGTGCTATTATTGAGAATTTATCAACTAAAATAAATAAATACTAAAAATAAATACAATAAATAAGAAAAATAAAATAAATTATATTGGGGAAATTGAAGAGAAACATGCAAAAAAATAGACCACCTTGTTACACTACATATAAGAATAAACTCTAAGTGGAATAAAGACTTAAATGTAAGAAGCAAACCAATAAAACTCCAAGAAGAAATCATAAGCAGTAAAATTGCTGACATTTCTCTGTGCAATATTTTTTCTGACATAATCTCTTCAGGCAAGGGAAACAAAAGAAAAATAAACAAATGGTACTATATCAGGGTAAAAAGTTCTTGTACAGCAAAAGAAACCATCGACAAAACAAAAATACAATCTACTGAATTAAATAAGATATTAGCCAATGATACATCATAAAAGGGTTAATATGTGAATTTTATAAAGAACTCACACAATTCAAAACCAAAAACTAAAATCCAATTAGAAAATAGGCAAAGGACCTGAATAGACAGTTCTACAAACAGGACATACAGATGGCCAATAAACATACTGAAAGATGCTCAATGTCACTAATCATCTGGAAAATGCAAATTAAAACCACAATGAGATATCACCTCACACCTGTCAGAATGGCTTATCAATAAATCAACAAGTGTTGGTAAGGAAGCACAGAAAAGGGAACCCTCATGCACTGTTGATGAGAATAGAGATTGGTGCAGCCATTGTGGAAAGCAGTATGGAGTTTCTCAAAAAATTTTTAAAAAGGAACTGCCTTATGACCAGAGTTTCTGCTTCTGGGAATATAACCAAAGAAACCTGAAACACTAATTCAAAAGTATATATGCACACCCATGTTCATTGCAGCATTATTTATAATAGTCAAGATGTAGAAGCAGCCCAAATGCCCATCAATAGATGATTGGATAAAAAAGCTATGGTACATTTACACAGTGAAATACTACTCAGTCATAAAAAAGAAGGAAATCTTACCATTTGTGAAAACATAAATGGGCCTAGAAGGTATTATGCTAAGTTAAATAAATCAGACAGAGAAAGACAAATATCATATGATTTCACTTATATGTGGAATCTATAGGTCAAAATAAATGAACAAATAAAACAGAAACAGACCTATACATACAGAAAATAAAGAGAGTGTTCCCAGATGGGAGGGAGTTAGGTGGGCTGTTTGAAGAAGGGAAGGGATTAAGAAGTACTACTTGGCAGTTACAAAATAGTCACAGGAATGTAAAATACAGCAGAGAGAATATAGTCAATAATATTGTAATAACTATGTATGGTACCAGGTGGTTAATATAATTATTGGGGGAATTTACTTTGTAAATGATATGTGTCTTACCGCTATACTGTACACCTGAAACTAATATAAAATTATATTGAATGTCAACTGTAATTGAAAAATAAATAAAAGTACAGAGTTTTAAAAAGTCAAAGATGGGGACTTCTAGCCAAGATGGAGGCATAGGTAGATACACTTTGCCTCCTTGCACAACCAAAAGAAGGACAACAACAAATTTAAAAACAAAAGACAACCAGAACTGTCAGAAAATCGAACTGTATGGAAGTCCAACAACCAAGGAGTTAAAGAGGAAACATTCATCTAGGCTGGTAGGAGGGGTGGAGACGGGCAGCCAGGGCAGAGAGGATGAACAGCAAGGTGGCAGCTGGAAGACTGGGCAGGCAAGACAGCAGCTGGCAGTCCTACATTTGCATGTGAATAACCTGGGAGGAACAACTGGGGAGCAAGACAGACTGTGTAACCCAGGGCTCCAACACAGGAAAAGAAAGTCTCAAGACCTCTGGCTCTAAAAACCTGTGGGGGCCATGGCTGGTGTGGTTCAGTGGACTGAGTGCCAGACTGCAAAGCAAATGGTCACTGGTTTGACTACTGGTTAGGGCACATGCCTGGGTTGTGAACCTGGTACCCAGTGGGGGACGTGTGAGAGGCAACCACACATTAATGTTTCTCTCCCCTCTTTCTCCCTGCCTTCCTCTTTCTATAAAAATAAATAAATATCTTTTAAAAAATACCTGTGGGCATTGCAGAGGTGGGAGGAACTCCAGGCCTCACAGGAGTGTTCATTGGAGAGACCCACAGGGTCCCAGAATATACACAAACCCACCCACCAAGGAATCAGCACCAGAAGGGCCCAATTTGCTTGTCATAGCCGGGGAAGCAACTGAAAGCCAGCCTCGAGTTGAGCAAGCAGCAATGTTCCCTCTCAGACCCCTCCCCCACATAAAGCATGACAACACAGAGATGCGAGTTGCCCTGCCCTGGCAAATACCTAATTACAATGTAACAGGTGTGCTGAGACAAAGAAATATGGCCCAAATGAAAGAACAGATCAAACAATACTCCAAAAATAGAACTAAGCAATGAAGAGATAGCCAACCTATCAGATGCTGAGTTCAAAATATTGATAATCAGAATGCTAACAGAAATGGTTGAGTATAGTTGCAAAATAGAGGAAAAAGAGAAGGCTATGCAAAGTGAAATAAAGAAAAATATACAGGGAGCCAACAGTGAAGGGAAGGAAACCAGGACTCAAATCAACAATTTGGAGGAGAAGGAAGAAATAAACAACCAGAATAGAATGAACAAACAAGAACTCAAGAAAATGAGGAGAAGCTTTTAGGAACCTCTGGGACAACTTTAAATGCTCCAAGATTGGAATTATAGGGGTGCCAGGAGGAGAAGAGGAAGAGCAAGAAATTGAAAACTTATTTGAAAAATATAATGAAAGAGAACTTCCCCAATCTGGCAAAGGAAATAGGCTTCCAGGAAGTCCAGGAAGCACAGAAAGCCCCAAAGAAGTTGTGCCCAAGGAAGCACACACCAAGGCATATCATAATTAAATTACCCAAGATTAAAGATAGGAAGAGAATCTTAAATGCAGCAAAAGAAAAGGAGACAGTTATCCACAAAGGAGTTCCTATAAGACTATCAGCTGATTTCTCCAAAGAAGCCTTGCAGGCAAGAAGGGGCTGAAAAGAAGTATTCAAAGTCATTAAAGGCAAAGACCTACATCCAAGATTACTCTGTCTAGCAAAACTATCATTTAGAATGAAAGGGCAGTTAAAATGCTTCCCAGATAAGGTCAAGTTAAAGGAACTCATCATCACCAAGCCCTTACTATATGAAATGTTAAAGGGACTTATCTTAGAAAAAGATAAAAACTATGAACAGTAAAATGACAACAAACTCACAACTATCGACAAGTGAACCTAAAAAAAAACAAACCCAAAAAACAAAAACAAAGTAAGCAAACAACTAGAATAGAAACAGAATCACAGAAATGGAGATCATATGGAGGGTTATCAGTGGGAAGGGGAAGGGGAGAGAATGGGGGAAAAGGAACAGGGAATAAGCATAAATGGTAGGTACAAAATAGACAGGGGGAGGTGAAGAATAGTGTAGGAAATGGAGAAGCCAAAGAATTTATATGTTTGACCCATGGACATGAACTAAGGGGGGTGGTGATGCTGGTGGGAGGTCATGATGGGTGGAAGGGAATAAAGGGTAGAAAAAAATTGGACAACTGTAATAGCATAATCAATAAAATATACTTAAAATTAAAAATAAATGTAAAAAAATAAAAAAGTAAAAGGTGGTGCATTCAGGAGGATCCATTAGGTCTGGGCCTTGAAGCCACCCAGTGGGAACTAGAGGATCCAGGTAAATTTTTAGAGTGATGTACAGTCAGATATTTGGCTGAACCTAAACCTATGATATGGTGATCCAGGATGACATGGTGAGCAGAGGAAGAGACAAGCCAAAGTCTTAGGTCAGGTGAGATTTAAAAGGAGAAAATTAGACTGGGAACACTGAGATAAAGGAGAGGCTATATAAGTAGAAGAATACTGAGCAAAGGAGCAAAGATAAGTAGCATGGCAGGAATGCAAATAGGTACTTTTATTCATCCATACATTTATTCAACAAATATTCTTTTAGTGCCTCCTATCTGGCACATATTCTCGTCCCAGAGGCTCTAGCATCAGATAAGACAGACAATGTTTCTATGTTAATGGTGGAGGAAGATATCAGTAAGACATTTTCAAAGCAAATAACAAAAAACTTGAGTATCAATGGCTTAAAACATAAGGACAGTTATGGTGTTCACTCAGAAAGTAGATGGTTCTAGGACTGGTACAGTGGCCATGGTGTTAACAAAAGCTTAAGCTCCTTCCAGCTTCCATCATGCTCAGCATTGGTGGCTTCTGTTGGCTTTGGTAGGTCAATTTATGAACACAAGATAGCAGGAGAAACTTTAGAAATCACATCAAAATTCAGGAGTCAAGAGGAAAGAAGAAAAGAGCTTGTTCTTTGTCTACTTCTTCCACTGAGAGGAAATTTTTTCCAGAAACCCCAAGGGCTTTCTCTTACATTGCATTAACCAGAACCTATCCACATTCCCACCTAAACAGTGATCTTTGCAAAGGGAAACATAATTTCTATGACTGGGCTGGTTCAGCCAGTTCATGACCTGGTAGTGAGTGCATGACAGACTAGACACAATCAGATTCTTAGTAACGAAAAAGAGGATAAATAGTTATGGGTAGATTACTAGTAGTATTTCCTCTAGACACAAAAACAACATATACATCAGGTGACTTCAGAGTATGACAAATGTTATGAGGAAAATTAAACCATAATGAGAGAGTAATTTGATATAGTGCAGGAACAGGGGTGAGTTAATAGGGTGACAAGAGTTAGTCTTTTTGTAGAGGTGACGTTTGAGTTTAAATACAAAGAGCAAATTTGGTAATCATAGGTGCCAAGGTGGCTGGAAGAGAATAAGAGGGGTAAAAGTAGGAGATGTGGTTAGAGATGAAAGCAGGGCCATATACCAGGTCTGTCCAGAAGAAGACCAGCCATTGTTAATATAACAAGAATGGTTTATGCGACATCGATGTATCCTGGCAGCCAAGGAAAGTGGACTGGAATGTTCATGTGTGAACAATGACAACTTCACTGTACTAGTCAGTGGGCGTGGTAGACGCTTTTGAGTGACCATGTGTACTGTGTAGTCATTGTATTCAAAATGACTAAGCTAGTAGAGCAAAGAATCTGCATCAAATTTTGCATTAAGCTTGAACATTCTTCCATGGAAATTATCTGGATGATTCAGAAGGCTGCTGCTATGGGAAGCTGGTGATGGGCAGCTTCATCACAACAATGCACCCACTCATACATCACATTTTGTGCAGAGTTTTTTGGTGAAACATCAAATCATCCAGGTGACTCACCCCCCAACAGCCCAGATTTGGCACCCTGCAACTTCTGACTTCCCAAAAAAAAATCACCTCTGAAAGGGAAGAGATTTCAGACCATTGATGAGATTCAGGAAGATATGATGGGGCCACTGATGGTGATTGGGAGAACTGTGTGAGGTCCCAAGGTGCCTACTTGGAAGGAGACTGAGGCATCATTGCCATATGTACAACGTTTCTTATATCTTATATATTCTTCAATAAATGTCTCTATTTTTTATATTACATGGCTGAACACCTTCTGGACAGACTTCATATATCACAAAAACTTTTATTGGCCAGTGTAGAGAGTTTGGGGTTCTGGTATTGGTTAAATTGTGTCTCCTTCCAAAAAGATATGCTGAAGTCTTAACCTCCAGTACCTCAGAATACAACATTATTTAGAAATAAGGTCTTTATAGCAATAGTAAAATTCTAATGAGGTCATTGGTGTTCTTATATAAAGGGAAACTTTAGACACAAAGGCAGACATCCACCAAGGAAAGATAATGTGAAGATACACAGGAAGAGGACAGTCGTGTGACTATAGTGATATATCAATAAGCCAAGGAAGGCCAATGTTTGCAGACAAACGACAAAAGCTAGAACAGACACGGAAGAATTCTCCCCAAAAGCCATCAGAGAAGACATGGGCCTGTTGATACCTTGATTTCAGGCTTCTAGTCTCCAGGCCTGTGAGAAAATAAGTTTCTATTGTTTTAAACCACTCAGTTTTTGTCACTTTGGCATGGCAGCCCTAGCAAACAAATCAGTTTTGTTTGCAATTGGATGGGAATCCATTGATGGGTTTAAAGCAATGATTTAGAAGCTCACTCTGGCTCATATGTAAAGATGGGTCATGGGCAGGTGAAGTAGTTGAAAGGATCAAACAGTGAAAGGAGAGAGGTTACTGAAGTCTCCAAGCAAGAAAAGGTAGTGGCTTGCACTAAGGTTGAAATAGTGCAGGTGGAATGAAGTGGACAGGTTTCATTTGTATTTTGGGGGTAGAATATACAAGACTTTCTTCTGAATCAGATGTGGCAGGTGACAAAAAAAAAAGAAAAATTTAGGATGATTTCCCATGGTGGACTGAGGCAAACACAAATTTGATGAGGGGTAGGACTGGAATCATTAAATTTAGTTTGGAAGTTTCACATTCTTATAAAACATGCAAATTGAAATGTAGAGAAGATAGGGTAATATACAAGCTTAAATTTCTGGGGCAATTTCAGATCTGGAGCTACACATTTGGAGGTTGTCAATCTATGAAGAGTATTTAAAGCAATGTAAATGATTGAGATCACCGAGAAAGAGAATTCAGCTAAAGATGAGAACCTAGGATAAAGCCTTGGAGCTCATCTACATTGAGTGAGATTAAAAAGAAATCAGAGATTTAGGAGGAAAACCAGGAGAGTGGGTTGTAATCAGAAATACAAATAGTGACTTGTTTTTGCTTTTTAATCATAGAAAGTTATTGCCTAAAATCTGCATATAAATGTTTATAGCATCTTTATTCCAAAACTTGGACACAACCAAGGTGCCCTTTAGTAGATTAATGGATAAAAGGACCAAGGCACACCAAACGATGGAACATTATTCAGCTCTGAAAAGAAATGAGATATCAAGCTGTAAAAGACATGGAGGAATCTTAAATGCATATTACTTTACAAATTTATGCAGGGTAGGGCAAAATAGGTTTACAGTTGTGAGTACACAAAGCACTGAATTTATTCTTGTATTATTATTTATTAATTATTGTATTTTCCATACAAACAACTGGAAACCTACTTCTGTCTCACCCTATATGTCAACTATACTTCAATAAAGCTGAATTTTTTTTAAAAACACATATTATCAGAGTGAAAGAAGCCAATCTGAAAAGACTATATATTGTATGATTCCAACTATGTGACATTCTTGGAAAGTTAAAACTATGGAGATAGCAAAAAGATCAGTGGTTTCTAGGGGTTGGGGAGGTGAAGAAGGGGTGAATAGGCAGAGTACAGAGGATTTTTAAGGCAGTGAAACTACTCTGTATGATAACTGTAATGATGGATACATGTCATTATACATTTGTCCAAACACAGAATACACCACATCAAGAGTGAACCCTAATGTAAACTATGGACTTTGAGCAAAAATGATGTCAATGTAGGTTCAAAGTGATAACAAATGTACCTCTTTGTACATGATGTTCATATTAAGGGAGGCTATGCATACGTGGAGACAGGGAAAATATGGAAACTCTGTACTTTCCACTCAATTTTGCTGTGAACTTAAAACTACTCTAAAAAATAAAGTCTATTTTTAAAAACGACAACATGGGACACTCCCTTCTCCCCACCCCAAAAATGTTATCTTATTCAGGAGACAGTCTCAGGAAAAAAATGAAAACAAAAAGACTCTCCAAGCAATTCTAAAGCATATTAAAGAATTAAAAATAAGCCTTTAGCCCTTACAAGAGTACCCAATCAATTCAACAATTTCATAATATAAATTCAAGCTAATGAACTATTCAGATATGTGCTAATTTTAGTGAAAAATATTTTTGGCATCATTTCCACTATTTTATGAGCATCTTCAAAGCATCGAGAGAACATCTTTGACTTACAATATACTGTACATCTCATCAAAGGCATAAATCAGGACAATCTTTGGTTCATAAAAAGATGACGAAAGAAAAAAGACTCTCAGCTCTAAATTTAAGCACCTTTTGAACTTTGTAAAAATCATTTTAAGAGCAAAATTGTTAGTGTAATAAAAAACTAAGATTTTTATCTAACCCTTTTCATTTAAAATACATTCTTCTGTCTGTGTTACTCCATAAAGATAATGAAAAATTTTTTATACACGAAATTAAAAATGTAAGGATTTAAAGTGGTCTGAAGAACATTTGAGGAAAAAAAGGACTTATATTTAAGGAGAAAACAAATCCTTTAACAAAATGTGTTATCTTGCTTCATTATGGTTCTAAAATTAGCCCTTCTTTAGCCCTGGTTGGTGTGGCTCAGTGGGTTGAGTGCTGGCCTGCAAACCAAAGGGATGCCAGTTCGATTCCCAGTCAGGGCACATGCCTATGCTGTGGGCCAGATCCCCAGTAGGGGGGCACACAAGAGGTGACCACACATTGATGTTTCTCTCCTCTTTCTCCCTTCCCCTCTCTAAAAATAAATAAAATCATTAAAAATAAACAAATAAAATTAGCCCTTCTTTAATTAGATGAGACATAGAGCTATTAACATCAGCACTTGGTACTCTGCCAATCTGCTGGAATGCTCCATGCTGTAGGTAAGGACCCCAATGTCCATTTTATTTCTAAGGTCTTATTTCTCACCCCACAGGACATCTCAATAGTATCTGACATAAATGAGTAACATCTCCTTAAAATTCTTCCTTCACTCTTCATCATATTATAGAATCCACTCCTACCCTGGCATTCTTTTCCTTAGTGGCCTCAATTGATTTCTCCACTAACACTTATCTGAGTGACTTATCTAGTCCATGATTCAAATGTTACCTCAAGGTCAATTTCTTTTTTAAAAATATATTTTATTGATTATGCAATTACAGTTGTCCCAATTTTCTGCTTTTGCCCCACTTGACCTCATACACCCTTTTACTCCAGCAATTCCCCCCTCTTAGTTCATGTGCATGGATTGTGCATATAAATTCTTCGGTTTCTCCATTTCCTATGCTATTCTTAACCTCCCCCTGTCTATTTTGTACCTACCAATTTGTGCTTCTTATTCCCTGCACCTTTTCTCCCTTACACTCCTTTCCCCCTCCCAGCTGTTAACCCTCCAAATGATCTCCATATCTATGATTCTGTTCCTGTTCTGGTTGTTTCCTTTGTTTGTTTTTTTAGATTCAGTTGTTGATAGTTGTGAATGTGTTGCCCCTTTTAGTGTTCATAGTTTTGATCTTCTTTTTCTAAAATAAATCCCTTCAATGTTTCATGTAATAATGATTTGGTAATGATGAACTCCTTTAGCTTTACCTTGTCTGGGAAGCACTTTATCTGCCCTTTTATTTTAAATGATAGCTTTGCCAGATAGAGTAATCTAGGTTGTAGGTCCTTGTTTTCATCTCTTTGAATACTTCTTGCCAGTCCCTTCTAGCCTGCAAAGTTTCTTTTGGGAAATCTGCTTTTCTCTTGCTGCTTTTAAGATTCCCTCTTTTTCTTTAACCTTTGGCAGTTTAATTATGATGTTTCTTGGTGTGGTCTTCTTTGGGTCCAACTTGTTTGGGACTCTGTGCTTCCTGGACTTGTATGTATATTTCCTTCACCAGATTGGGGATGTTTTCTTTCATTATTTTTTCAGATAAGTTTTCAATTTGTTGCTCTTCCTCTTCTTCTTCTGGCACCCCTATAATTCAGATGTTGGTACGTTTAAAGTTGTCCCATTGGTTCCTAAGCCTATCCTCACTGTTTTTGAAATTCTTTTTTCTTCCTGCTGTTCTGATTGAATGCTTTTTCCTTCCTTGTGTTCCAAATCGTTGGTTTGATTCTCAGCTTCATCTTCTCCAGTGTTGGTTCCCTGTATATTTTCCTTTATTTCATTTAGTTTAACCTTCATTTCTTCCCTTATGATTTTGCTGTACTCTGTGAGTTCTTTGAGCATCCCTAATCACCAGTGTTTTGAACTCTTCATCTGATAGGTTGGTTATCTCTGTTTCATTTAGTTCTTTTTTCTGGGGTTTGTTCTCATCTTTCATTTGGGCCATATTTCTTTGTCTCCTCAATTCTGCAGCCTCCCTATTTTTGTTTCTATGTATTAGGTAGAACTGCTTAGACTCCCTGGAAAAGACATTTGTAAATTGTGTGGGGTAGAAGCTTAGGTAATCCACTCTAACACTTTGTGGTTCTGTGTGAGGGGAGGGCTTAGAGAGGGGACAATGTCACACTGCCTGGCTTCTGGAGGTTTGCCCAGCTCTTGGTCTATTTCCAGTCACTTCACCCACTTCCTGTATACAACTGGTGCCCTTCCAGCTATTGCCCTGGTGGTGAATCCCAGAGTGGGTGTGTTTGCATGTGTTCTAAGTTCATGAGGGCCCTCTAAATGAACTCTCCTAAAAATCAGGTAGTTTCTTCCACCATCCAAACCCCTAATGGTTTTTACAGCTAGAAGTTATAGGAATTTATCTGTACGGCACTGGAACCCTGGGCTGTGTGTCCTGGTCTGGAGCCAAGGTTGCTCACCCCCATGGTATTCCTCCCAATTTTTATCCACCACACATGAATGTGGAACTGCCCATGCTGCGACCGCTGCCTCTCTGTGCCACATCTCATCTCCTTGCCTCTCCACCCATCTCTGCAACTCCACCCCTCCTACCTGTCTGGGTGAATGTGGCTCCTTTAAACCCTTGGTTGTCAGACTTCCATACAGCTTGATTTTCTGATGTTTATGGTTGTTATTTGTTTTGAGGAATAGTTATAATTCTCTCTGCAGTTGCTCAAGGAGGCATAGCATGTCTACTTATACCTCCATCTTGACAGGAAGACCACAGTTTCTGTCATTAGCATACTTTCTGTACTTCGAAGGAAGAATTTCCACTTATGTACAAGAAATCAACTTTTAAATATCCCATTGGCACTTCTCACTGGGGTATCAAATCCAATTGATTATCCTCTCCTGTAATGCAATTGCACTACAGTTGCCCCAGCCTGGAAAATCTTTTTAGCTCTGCAATTTTGGGAAAATTATTAACTTCTCTACAACTTCAGTTACTTCATCTGTTTTATGGGTATAGAAAAAACAATTTAAGAGGCTCAGTGTAAAGGTTATTTGAGACACTGAACTGACATAGCTTTATATTTCAAAGATTACTGCTCTATGTTGTTAGACAAGACCCTGCTGGAGAACACCTAAGGAAGTGTTGAACTCAGCCTTGGCTATAAACAGGATCAGGGGATTTGACTCCCATATTATGATGCCTATAAAACTACCAGCAGGCTAGCAATTAATAACTTTCTCCAGAGAATGAGTCTGTTTCAATTATATTTGAACCTTAATTCCTTATGTTCTTGCTATAAAATAATAGACTCTACTGTCAAATCTCATTTTCTAAAATTCTAAAATTTCACAGTATTAAGAAATATTCACTTCCTTTAGTATAAAATGTGATGTTCATTAAAAAAAGTTTAACTAACTTTGCATGTCTCAGTGATCATATACAAACTACATTCACTAGTAGCTCAACAAATTTGTGTTAGATCAATTTCAATCCTACTTAAAGTCAAATTTACACAGAAAGGATTATAGTAAGAGTTTGTATTGATAGTTTGAAATTTATGAATGCTTTTGAAAGGATAGTCATTGACTAAATATTCAAAGAAAGGCTATATTTCTTGATCATCCCCCATACAGAAAAATATATCACTCATCATATTTAACAGTTCTTTATTTTTCCCAAAAGAATTTTTCACATATTGATAAGTTTGACCCAAATTTATGACTTTTTAAATTAAAACTTAATTTAAGAAAACATTTTTTGCTGGTTTAAGTCAAGAGAAAATAACAAGTTTAGAGAAATTCCATAGTTGTTCTATGTGATAAATAAAGGCAGCTTCATTTTATCTATTTATCTATTTTATCTATTTGCTTATTCAGTCTGTATGTATTAAACCCTATTGTGTGCAGATAACCCTAGCTTTTCTTACCAAACTGATGAATAATTATATCTTCAGAAATATGCTCTGATTTCCCCAGATACCTGAGAAATAATTTTCATTTTTTTTCAGTCCTATTCATTTATTCAACAAATACTTTTTGAGCAGTACCAAGCCTTATTTTTGCTTTGGAGATAGAGTAGCAAACAAGACAGACAAGGTCTCAGTTCTCATGGAGTTGAAATTCCATTAGAAAGACAGACAACAGTCTCATAGGTAAATACAAAATATATCTTCAGGTGGTGATAGGTATAATGACAAAAATAAAAAAGTATAAGGGGATCCGGAGTGAAGAATGCTGTTTTAGATCAAGTGACCATAAAATGAGCCCAGGATGAAGTGGTATATGAACAGAGCTATGGGTGAAGTAAGAAAGAGTTATGCAAGGACAAGGAGAAGACCAACTATGGCTAAATGAACAGCCTTAGGATGAGGGCAAGATTAAGATGTTCGAAATAAAGAAAGGACACAACTGTGGCTGGACCAGAGCGAATGAACATGATTAGAAAAAAGATGGGATCAAGATGGTGGAGGAGTGAATGCAAGTCACACTGACCTCCTCCCAGGACCAATCTGGAATCACAACTAAGTGGTGGAGAAATCACCTGGAACAAACAACTGAACAATAGTGAGAGAGAAGCCTTGTAACCTTGGACACACAGAAGAATCATTTTAGCAAAACCTAACTAGTAAGTAATGTGGCACAGATGTGAGAAGGCTGGCCAGGGACCCTCAGGTGGCAGCACCAGAGAGGATATTTAAGCAGCCAGTAGGATCCCCCTGAGAAGAACAGGGTCTAAACCATAAGTGGGGATCTCCAGCCTACAGCACAAGAGCCCAAAAATAAATGGAAAACAGACACCTGTGAAAAGCGGCAGTGCTGTTCTCTGCCAGAGATGGGCAGCTAGAGATTGAAAGAGCCATTTAAAGGATCAACACATAAAATTTCATCTGCAGTCACTTACCCTGGACTCTGGAAAAGGTGGGGGCAGAGTGCACTAGAGATGCCTGAGGAGGGACTGGGGATGAATGCTTTGAGGAGAGAACTGAGGGAATGCCTGCCGGGATCCTGGTGCTGAGTCATCCTCCAAGCGGCATACGCCATCTTGCTCAGGCAGACCACTCCCCTGAATGGAAGCCTGAGAGGAAACAATAGCTCCACCCCCAGGAGGGACTCAGCCCTGGCCCTGCGGTGCTTTACCCTGGCTGCTGACTGCAGAGTGACTAGATTAACAACTGAAGGAGTCAGCCACAGACAGTAGATCCCTGCAAATGGAGGTGTACAGTAGACTAGAGGTACTTGAGGAGAGATTGGGGATGGAGACTTTGGGGAGAGAACTTGGAGATTATCCTCCAGGATCCTGGTGCTGAATCATCCCCAATAAGGTAGCAGCCATTGAGCTCACACAGATCATTCCCCTCTGAGCAGCAGCAGCCTGAGGGGAAACATTAGCCCCAAACCCAGGAGGGATTCTGCCCTGCCTTATGGTGCTTAAGCCTGACTGCTGAGTGCAGAGTGACTAGAGAGCTGAAGGAGACAGCCACACACAGTAGATCCCAGGAAATCTTGAACAGACTGCCTAAGATCAGACAGGGTCAACATCTCACACCACCAGAGGTGTATCCAGAAAGAAAGAACAGTGGTAAATACTAGAGGTTACTGAGACAAAATCCACTGTGGTCTCCTCCATGATTTGTGATATTTTCTTTACTACATAGCTTTTGAACATTCATGTCTTGTCCATCGAGTTGCTACTTATGAAGTCACTAGACTTTGTACTATAGTTTAATTCCCTCCTTTCCTATAATAGTCTTAATCTCTTCACATCCTTTTTAATACTGGTTCTTTTGCTGTTGATAGTGGAATTGCAGGGGGGGAATTATTTTTGTGGTCATATATTTGTTTCCTGGGCTTTGTGGTTCTTCTCCTGCAGCAAAATAATGAGAAGACAAAGAAACAACCCCCAATCGAAAGGAAAGGAGGAATCCTCAGGCAGACTACTAAATGAAATAGAGGCAAGTAAATTATCAGATACTGAGTTCAAAACAATGGTTATAAGGAAGCTCAATGAACTCAATGAAATCAGTAAAAATTACAAAAAACTACACAGAAACTATGAAGAAATTACTGTAAACTAATCAGCATGAAAAAGGATATAGAAACTATCAACAAGAGCCAAGAGGAAATGAAAAGTCAATTCCTGAACTGAAGAATATGGTAGAAGGAATCAAAAGCAGGCTAGGTGAAGCAGAAGATTGAATCAGCGAGCATGAGGATATGGTAGGAAAAAACTCCCAAGAAGAGCAAGAAAATTAAAAAATGGCTCAAAAAGAATAAAGAGTGGTGAAGGGAAATGCAGGACAATATGAAACATAATAATATCCATATAATAGGAATACCAGAAGGAGAAGAAAAGGAGCAAGAGATAGAAAACCTCTCTGAAAAACTATTGATGGAAAACTTCCCTAATTAGAGGAGAGAAAAAAAATCACACAAACCCAGGAAGCACAGAAGGTCCCATTCAAGTGGAACCCAAAGAGGCCCACTCCAAGACACATCACAATTAAAATGGCAGATATCAAGGGCAAAGAGAGAGTCAAGAAGGGAGAAACAGAAAGTAACATACAAGGGAACCCCAATAAGGCTAGCAGCTGACTTCTCCACAGAAACACTACAAGACAGAAGGGAATGGCAAGAAATATTCCAAGTAATGAAAAGCAAAGGCCTGCAACCAAGACTACTCGACCCGGCGAGGCTTTCAGTTAAAATGGAAGGTGAAATAAGGAGTTTCCCAGAAAAAAGAAGGCTGAAAGAATATACCTCTACCAAATCAGCATTACAAGATATTCTAAATGGACTGCTTTAAGAAGATGAAGAAAAAGAATGACAGAGAGAGGAACACAAGTACAAAGGGAAAAAATTAATAAGTACCTATCAATAATAACTTCAAATGTAAGTGGATTAAATGCTCCAATCAAAAGACATAGAGTAGCTGAATGGATAAGAAAAGAAGACCAACACATATGATGCCTACAAGAGACCCACCCAGAACAAACTCCTACATAGATTGAAAGTAATGTTTGGAAAAAACATTACCAAGCAAATAGACAGGAAAAAAAGCCAGGGTAGCAATACTTATATCAGACAAAATAGACTTAAAAACAAAAGCCATAAAAAGAGACACACGAGGATACTTCATAATACTCAAAGGAAGAATCCATCAAGAAGACATAAACATTGTAAACCTATATGCACCCAACAGAGGACCACCCAAATATATAAGGCAAATCCTGGAGGACTTCAAGAAAGCTATAGACAGCAGCACATTTATAGTAGGGAATTTTAACACCCCACTGTCAACAATGGATAGATCTTCCAAACAAAATTCAACAAGGGTATTGTGAAACTGAATGACACATTAGATCAAATGGACTTAGCTGATACATATAGGACCTTTGATCCCAAGAAGGAAACTACACATTCTTCTCAAATGCATACAGAACATTTTCAAAGATAGACCACATGATAGGACACAAAACAAATGTCACCAAATTTGAGAAAATTTAAATGATATCAAGCATTTTGTCAGACCACAAGGCTTAAAACTAGATACCAACCTCAAGGGAAAAATTCAAAAATGTTCAAACTCATGGAGACTGATTAGCTTGCAATTAAACAATGAATATGTCAATAATGAGATCAAGGAAGAAAGCAAAAAGTTTCTGGAAAGAAATGAAAATGAACATACAACAGTCCAATACCTATGGGACACAGCGAAGGCAGTCCTGAGAGGAAAGTTCATAGCAAACAGACCTACCTAAAAAATATGGAAACATTTCAACTATACGACCTAACCCTATGTCTACAAGAACTGGAGAAACAAGAACAAACAAAGTTCAGAATTGGCAGAAGGAAGGAAGTAATCAAGATCAGAGCAAAATTCAATGGCATAGAGACTAAAAGAACAATTCAAAGGATCACTAAATGCAGGAGCTGATTCTTTGAAAATGTAAACAAAATCAATAAGCCTTTAAGCAGACTTATCAAGAAAAAAAAGGGAGAGGATAGAAATAAATAAAATCAGAAATGGAAAAGGAGAAATTACAACTGATACCACAGAAATACAAAGAATTGTAATAAATTACTATGAACAAGTATATGCCAAGAAATTTGAAAACCTGGATGAAATGAACAAATTTCTGGAAAAGTATAATCTTTTAAAACTGAATGAAGAAGAGGAAGGACACCTGAACAGACTGATAACAGCTGGTGAAATTGAAGCAGTAATCAAAAGACTCCCAGCACACAAGCCCTGGACCAGATGTTTTCACAGGAGAATTTTACAAAACATTTCAGGAAGAGCTAAGCCATGTCCTTCTCAGACTACTCCAAAAAATCCAAGATGGAAGTCTCCCAAACTCTTTTTATGAGGCCAGCATCATCCTAGTCCCAAAACCAGATAAAGACAGCGCAAAGAAAGAAAACTACAGACCAATATCACTGATAAACATAGATGCTAAAATCCTCAACAAAATATTGGCAGACTGCATCCAGCAATACATTAAAAAGATCATCTACCAAGATCAAGTGTGATTCATTCCAGGGATGCAAGGATGGTACAATATTCACAAATCAATAAACAAAATACATCACATAAACAAAATGAAAATCAAAAATCACATGATCAGATCAATAGATGCACAGAAAACATTTGATAAGGTACAGCACCCATTTATGATAAAAAACACTCAGCAAGATGGGAATAAAGGGGAAATACCTCAGCATAATAAAGGCTACATATGAGAAACCTACATTCAACATTACACTGAACGGGCAAAAACTGAAAGCTTTCCCACTAAGATCTGGATTAGACGAAGATGTCCACTTTTACCACTTCTAGTCAACATAGTATTAGAAGTGCTAACCACAGCCATAAAACAAGAAAAAGAAATAAAACACATCCAAATTGGAAAGGAGGAAATAAAACTGTCATTGTTTGCAGATGAGAAGATTATGTACATAGAAAACCCTATAGATGCCACCAAAAATCTACTTGACCTAATAAGTAAATGTGGCAAAATAGCAGGATACAAAGTCAATATTCAGAAATCAAAGGCATTTTTGTACACCAACAATGAAATATCAGAATCAGAAATCGGGGGGGGGGGGGAGATGCCATTTACTATACTAACAAGAAAAATAAAGCACCTAGGAATAAACTTAACCAAGGAAGTTAGAGATCTGTACTCAGAAATCTACACAACACTGAAGAAAAAATTAAGGAAGACACAAATAAATGGAAGCATATTCCATGCTCATGGATTACAAGAATTAACATCATCAAAATGTCCGTACTACCCAAAGCAATTTATAGATTCAATGCAATCTCTATTAAAATACCAATGACATATTTCACAGATATAGAAAAAACATTTCAAAAATTTATATGGAACAATAAATGACCCCAAATAGCTGCAGCAATTTTGAGAAAGAAGAACAAAGTTGGAGGGATCACAATACCTGACATCAAAGTATATTATAAGGCCACTGTAATCAAAACAGTCTGGTACTGGTATAAGAACAGACATACAGATCAATGCAACAGAATAGAGACCCCAGAAATAAACTCATGTCTCTATGGTCAATTAATATTCAACAAAGAGGACAGAAGCATAAAATGGAGTAAAACTAGACTCTTCAACAAATGGTGTTGGGAGATCTGGATAAGTACATGCAAAAAAATGAAATTCAACCTCCAACTTACACCAAACACAAAAATAAACTCAAGATGGTTAAAAGACTTAAATATAAGTCGCAACACCATGAAAATCCTAGAAGAGAACATAGGCAGGAAAACCTCAGATATTCAACGCAGCAATATTTTCATCAATATGTCCCCTCTAGCAAGGGACATAAAGGAAAGAATAAACAAATGGGAGTTCACCCAAACAAGAAGCTTCTGCACGGCTAAAGAAAACACCAACAAAATGAAAAGGGAACCAACAATATGGGAAAATATATTTGCCAGTGAAATCTCAGACTACGGTTTGATCTCCAGAATATATAAGGAACTCGCACAACTCCACTCCAGGAAGGCAAACGACCCAATTAAAAATTGGGCAAAGTACCTGAACAGACACCTCTCTAAGGAGGACATACACAGGGCCCAGAGACACATGAAAGGATGCTCAGCATCACTAGCTGTCAGATACATGCAAATTAAAAACACAATGAAATACCACTTCACTGTAGTCAGAATGACCATCATAAACAAATCAACAAACAACAAGTTCTGGTGAGGATGTGGAGAAAAGGGACCCCTAGTATACTATTGATGGGAATGCAGACTGGTGCAGCCACTGTGGAAAACAGTATGGAATTTCCCTTAAAAGGTAAAAATGGAACTGCCTTTTGACCCAGCAATTCCAATGCTGGGATTATACCCTAAGAATCCTGAAACACCAGCTGAAAAGAACTTATGCACCCCAATGTTCATAGCAGCACAATTTACAATAGCCAAGTGATGGAAGCAACCTAGGTGCCCATCAGTAAATGAGTGGATTAAAAAACTGTGGTATGCTTACACAATGGAATACTATGCAGCAGAAAGAAAGGAGGAGCTACTACCCTTCACAACAGCATGGATGGAACTGGAGAGCATTATGCTAAGTGAAATAAGCTAGGTGGTAAAAGACAAATACCATATTATCTCACTTATAAGTGGAACCTAATCAACAAAATAAACAAGCAAGCAAAATATAACCAGCAACATTGAAATAAAAAACCAACTGACAGTAACCAGAGGGAAGGAGGGAGGGGCATAGCAGGAAAGGAGAGGAAGGGTCATCAAGGAACATGCATAAAGGACCCATCAAGAAAGCCAAATGGGGGAAAGATTGAAGGTGGGAGGTGGGGATGGGTGTGGCTGGGGAAAGCAGTGGTGGGAAAACGTTGACATGGGATGATGGGATGGGGCACAGGGTGGAGGGGGTAAAGGGAGAAAAAATGAGGCAACTGTAATAGCATAATCAATAAAATGTACAAAAAAACAAAGAAAAAATTTTAAAAGGTCAAAAGATAAAAAAAGAGGCAAGGGCCAAATCACATGGAGCCTTGCAGTCATGATAATGCAGATAAGACATCTAGAGTGTATTCCAAATGTGATAAGAAGTCACCGAGGAATTTCAAACTATAGGGTGACATGACATGAATCATGTTTATAAAAGATGACCTTGGGTCTTTTGTAGAGATAGGTCCCCCAGTTAGGAGGCAAATGCAGTGAAACATGGTTGAATTCTGACTATAGTTTGCAAATAGCACCCTTGTGAAACTTCCTGATGGATTGATCTGACGATTTAGTTGAAGAGGAATTGGCAATGATACCTAAGTTTTTGGTATGAACAACTGGTGATTGATTGGTGTTCCTATTTAATTGAAATAGGGAAAATTAGAAGATGTGTACAGTGGATGGGAGAGGCAGAACTAAGAGTCCTGATTCAGACATAATAGAACACCTATTGTTCAACAAGGACAGACATTCTGTGGTCACATAGACCAGGTCTGAAGAAATATCAATCATTGGAAGAAATTCATGGAGTCAGGATCAGGACAGATATGTGAGTTCTCCGTTGCCCCTCACACTCTGGGATAGCTTCACCTGAAGTGTCAGATATGGAAAACATACATGATTTTTGGATGAGGGGCTTTTAAGCTGAATGGTAAGGGAGAAACCAGGCTTTCCCCAATATAATGAGGGGCTAAGATATAACAGCAAGATGATACATTAGAACCACACTTGATCCCTAATCTGCCAGTCCTTCCTCTGGGTGATCAGGGACCAGAATATAATAATAATTGGATATAATAGAATCTTGTCCCATCTGTATCCTGCCAGTTTCTCTTCTAGTGTTATTGAAATGAGGACTATTCAAACAGCCTGTTGCTGCTGTATGACAATGAAAGCTAACAGAAGGACTTACTATATCAGTGCTCATGATTGGAGAAGTTCTGGCCCTTATCACGGCATGCTTGGAAGGCTGAGGTCCAGGCATCATGGTTGATCAGGATTGATTGTCTTAATTACTAGCCTTAGCCAGTTTCTCTGGAAATACTCAGGAGTCCAATTTCTTCTCTATAGGGAATAATTCAACAAATTAACACTTACCACTTAGTAAAAATTTGGATTAAGTTGGAAGTAGTGGGGTGTTGAAATGTGATTGGAATCAGGAAATACTCTGAATGTACATTTCTTTTTTTTATTAAAGATTTTATTTATTTATTTTTAGACAAAGGGGAAGGGAGGGAGAAAGAGGGAGAGAAACGTCAATGTGTGGTTGCCTCTTATGCACCCCCTACTGGGGACCTGGCCCACAACCAGGCATGTGCCCTGACTGGGAAACGAACCAGCAACCCTTTGGTTCTCAGGCCACTGCTCAATCCACTGAGCCACACCAGTCAAGGCTGAATATACATTTCTTAAAGAACTTGCTGATAGATTAACTTATGATTCAAGGGGGAAAAGAAGAATCAAAAAGTATATATAGCTTTTTGTCTTGAAACAATTGATTTATTCATGTAGTCATTGACATAAATACGGGAGGTTAAAGGGATGCATGGTAGAAGGGGGTGGGTGGGATCAAGAATTCAGATTTGGAAATGTCTAACAAATACACAAATAGAGAGGAAGACAACATCTGGGATTCAGGGGAAGATATGGGTGGTGGATATGAACCTTGGAATATCTTGGAATCTTGGGTATGAATCAGCATATAGGTGTCTTTTAAAGCCATGGGACTGGATCAACTTAAGAGTAAATACAAAAGAGGAAAAGGTTTGAACCATGTCTGGATTATGTCATTAGGTACAAGCCAGAAGCAAGCTTAATACCCACTGCTCCAGGCAGATCCTTGTTTGCCCACACCAAGAAAAGAAGGAACATTCAAGCATAATGTAATCTCAAAATAATACCTGTCATTTAATACATCAGGTAGGCTTGAGATAGACATAAGTGTCATGTTCCAAGGTAATAGGTAAATATTTCTACACAGATACAAAACATGATCAACATATAAATATTAAAAGCATGGCTTTTCCCTCTTTCTGCTAAGGAGAATTACATGCCAACACAACAGCAAATTGTCAAAATTCTATATTTCACATACTCTTTTAGTGTTTTCAGTTAAAATTATATAATTACTTCATTCTCTGTGTCTACGAATCTGTTTCTATTTTGTTTGTTTATTTTGTTCATTAGATTCCATATGTAAGTGAAATCATATGGTATTTGTGTTTCTCTGATAAGCTTCTTCACTTAGCATAATACTATCCACATCCGTTCATGCTGTTGCAAAAGATTTCCTTTTTATGGCCAAGTACTATTCAATTGCGTAAATGCCCCACAGCTGCTGATGGGCACTTGTGCTGCTTCTAAATCTTGGCTATTGTAAATAACACTGTAATGAACATAGGGGTGCATATATTTTTTGAATCATATTTCAGGCTTATTCAGATATCCCAGAAATGGAATCACTGGGTCATAAGGCAGTTCTATTTTTAATTTTTTGAGGTAACTCCATACTGTTTTCCACAGTGGCTGCACTAATCTACATTATCACCAACAGTGTACAAGATTTCCCTTTTCTCCACATCCTCGCCAATACGTGTTTGTTGATTTATTGATGATGGCCATTTTGACAGGTGTGAGGTGATGTCTCATTGTGGTTTTAATTTACATTTCTCTAATTATTATTGATGTGGAGCATCTTTTCACATGTCCGTTGGTCATCTGTATGTCCTCTTTGGGGAAGTGTCTATTCAGGTCCTTCGCCTGGGTGGGTGGAGTTTGAGGGGCTAGATGAAATAGGTAAAGGGATTAAGCAAAAGAAAAAAGAAAAAGCTCATAGACACAGGCAACAGTATGGTGATTACCAGTGGGAAAGGAATGGGGTCAGGTAGAAGAGAGTAAAGGGGGGATAAATGGTGACAGAAGGAGATTAGACTTTGGGTGGTGAACACACAATACAATATACTGATGATGTATTATAGAATTGTACACTTGAAATCTATATAATTTTAATAACCAATTTTGCCCCAATAAATTCCATAAAATATATTTTAATCAAAAAAATTGTATTGTTCAATTACAGTTATCCCCTTTTCCCCCATTACTCTCTCCCACTGTACCCACCCCCCACATTCCACTTTCAATCCTCCCAACCCCCACTTTGTCCTTGTCCATGGGTCCTTTATACATGTTTCTTGACTTAAACCTTCCCCTTCTTTCCCTACTATCCCCCTCCCTCCTCCCTTCTGGTCACTGACAGTTTGTTCTTTATTTCCATGTCCCTGGTTCTATTTTGCTCGTTTGTTCATTTTGTTGATTAGGTTCCACTGAAAGGTGAGATCATATGGTATCTGTCTTTTACCACCTGGCTTATTTCACTCAGCATAATGCTCTCCAGTTCCATCCACGTTGTCGCAAAGGGTAGTAGCTCCTTCTTTCTTTCTGCTGCGTAGTATTCCATTGTGTAAATGTACCAGTTTTTTGATCCACTCATTTACTGATGGGAACTTAGGCTGTTTCCAGTCTTTGGCTATTGTAAATAACACTGCTATGAACATAGGGGAGCATAGTTTCTTTACAATTGGTGTTTCAGGATTCTTAGGATATAATCCTAGCATTAGAATTGCTGGATCAAAAGGCAGTTCCATTTTTAGTTTTTTGAGGAAATTCTAAACTGTTTTCCACAGTGGCTGCGCCAGTCTGCATTCCCACCAACAGTGTATTAGGGTTTGCTTTTCTCCACAACCTCACCAATACTTGTTATAATTATTCTAAAGCTCTTTGAGCAGGGTTTGTATTTCTTATGAAAACAACATTTTATCCTATATTTAATAGGGTGATATTTCAATCTGTCCTTCCCATAAACTATGGAACTATTAAATTATTGGATATTCTCTTCCTGTGACATGTTTATTTTCTGCTTCAAGTCTAGGCTTCTCAGTCTGATATTTCAATTACAGAGCAATGATACTTCGGATATGATTATTCCACTATATATCACTCATATTCTTTCTTACTCTGAGGAAATGTCTTCAAGGAAATGCGAAAATGCCGTTGACTTTTCTTCAGCTTTTGGATTTAAAGTCAGGAATTGGTTATGGCCTAAACTAAATGAACTAGATATTAAATCATGATTAGTAATAATTAATCTGGAACCAAAAGAGCCTTGGTTGGTAGGAATGAAGCAACAAATAAAAATGTCCAACATTAAAAAATAGGGAACTATTCTGGTCCCTCTTTGGTTTAGATTATTTCCTCCTCTCAAAACAAAAAGATCCATTTTTTATAAAAACAATATTAAACATACTGAATTCTTAAATTTTTCAGGAACAATACATATGTGAGAATAGCCAAGAAATTTCTGGAAAAATAAACGATGAATAATGAAGGGTGTGGTGAAAACGTCTATTACTCACTCAATATCCATGTGCTTTTCCACATTTTTTACTCCCCTTGTTGATCGGACATTGTGACTAGTTCTGGCTACTGGGCAGAAGAAGTGTCACTTCTAGGTCAAACCATTTAGGATCCATGTGCACAAACTCTTCAGTTCTTTCTTCCCATGCTCCAGTGACCTGGAGACCATATATTAAGATAGTGGCATCACAACAAGGAAACAGCCTGTGTCACTAAATCTCCAAATAGAAGACAACTCACTTGGCAAATTGCCAGAATCACAGTGTATTTGTGTGAGTGTGAAATAAGACTTTGTTGTATTAAACTAGAGATTGGGGGGTTGTTTTTTTTTACCATAGCATTACTTATGTATATACTGATACAAAAGAAAACTTTTCCCAATAGATACTACTTAACAGATCAAGGAGATATAAAAGAGTTCATAAATGGGCCATATCTGTTTGGAAGTTTAGAATATAACAGTGATGTCTTAAATCAGGGGAAGAAAATGGCTTATTGGTGCATGTCTCAGTGAAAAAATTAAGCAAAACTTAGTGTTTCTAAACAACATCATGTATTATCTCTCATAGAATTCTGTGGGTCAGGAATTCAGACAGGGCATCATAGAAACAGCTTCTCTCTGCACCACACACAATGTCAAATGCTTCAGCTGGAGCAGCTCAAAGACTGGAGGCTGGAATCCTCTGAAGGCTCATTCGGTTATGTGTCTAAGACTGATGTTAACCATTGGCTGGGGCCTCGATGGGACTGTCAGCTGGAACACTGACATGTGGCCTCTCCACATAGTCTGAACATCACAACATGGTGACTGGGTTTTAAGGGTGAATGTGGCAAAGAGCTATATTATCTATAGTGATCTAGCCTCAGAAGACATATAGCATCACTTCTGCGATATTCGATGGATTAAGGCATTTTAAAAGGTTCACCCAGGTTGGAGATGAAACACAAATGCTACCTCTTGATGGAGAAGTATCGATGTCATACTATAAAAAGGGGTATATTTACATATATGTGTGTGTGTGTGTGCATATGTGTATGTGTGAGTGTGTATGTGTGTATAAAATCTCCAGAGACAGAGAGAGATACAGATACATTTATACATATAGCAGCTATCTTTGAAAAACATAATCTGCCATAGTGCAAATGGTTAATTTGTTTTTTTAAGGCTCCAATACCACTTTTGGACTAGCTGAATGTAAGCCCTCCTACTATAGAGATGAGAATAACAGATATTTTCTTATATAGAGATATTATGGTTTGAATACATTACTTAAACACTAGTAAATAATTGTAAAAAAGACAAGATGCAATGGATAAACTTTTCTAAAATTAAAGACTTGTTTTTGATAGACTTTTCTCAAATTACAAACTAATACATATAGAGATAAAATTTCCATATGCATTATTTTACTTAATTATGTTATACTGTTGAAAGTAACAATTTGGGTTCTTTACTGAGATACTTTAAATGTTCAAAGCCTTCAAAAATTACAGGCTAAAGATATGTTTGTTATATTATATGAAGCAGAGCTTTGGGCTTTTATTTGCCATGTATCTATGCACTATAGTAAATTAAAAACATTTTCTAGGAGAAACATGGCCTTGCCCATAGTTTTTTCATTCTCATCTTAAAGCAAAGGTAATATGGTTCCCCACTTAGGCACACATCGTTGTTAGATGGTTCCTGGCTTTTCACAAAAGGATGTCAACCCTACTCCCAGGTGATCAATGTCTACAAAAGTATTCCAACATAGAAGGGCTGGCTGCCAGAACTTATCAGAGAGGACCAGTCTGAAGCTGAGACATCACCTGAACTCATACCCTTGCTCTGTTTCTTCCCCTCCTTTCTCCTGCTCCCCGTAACTCCTCTGCCAGTTTTCTCCTGGAAACAGTTTTAAAATAAATCACATGTCCATGAGTCATCAAGTCAGGGTCTTCTGGAGCAAAAGACCTAAGAGTTAATCCATCTCCTTAGATATTCTAGTATGTTGTTTGCGTGTGAATTTAGGTGACCCACTAGAGAGTGGAATATTTGGACTACATGATGTAATTCTAACAAATCAGAATTTACATGCCAGTGAGGTTCCCTAGGAGATCTGTGTGCACACAAAACTTCAGGAAGAACTTTTCTGAGAAAGAGCCCTGTGAACTGGGTCAAAAAAGGTAAGACATGAAAATAAACCAGAAACCATAGAAGAAATCACAGATTTTGTCAAAAAATGAAATATTGAGTTATTTTCATTTTTATAATATTCCAATGCTATTTAAAGAATTCCAAAGTAGACTAAATGATGAAAGGCTTCCAATTTATTTTATGCAGCTAGAAAAAACACAATATTAAAACCTGATAAAAAGTAAAGAGAGAAAGCTTATTAAACAGTCTAATGAGTACATACAAACAAAAATCCTAAACATAGCATTGACAAACAGAATCCAGTATGAAAATTAATCAATAAAACACCACAATGAAATAGAGTTTATGCCAAGAATGCAAGGGTTATTTAATATTTAAAAATCAACTAACATAATTTATTACATCAAGGAAAAAAAACCTGAATTTTAATAGATGATAAAATTATTCATTAATTATAAATATATGTAGTAAATTGGGATAGGAAGAAAACTTTCTTAACATGATAAATGTCATATTTTGCAAACCAACATTTACATCATTCTGACAGGCTTTTCAACTGAAGTCAAGAATAAGATAAGGATGCTTAAAATCATCATGATTCTTCCTTATTTCTTGTAATTTCCAAACAATATTATAAAACAAGAAAAAAATAA
>PVJD01013891.1:0-31760 GCA_004026545.1 Mormoops blainvillei | reverse complement strand
GGGGGGGTGTATTTTTTTTTGGCTGGCCACTTTAGATATTTCCATTTGTAACTTGGGGAGTAGACTCAGTTCTTTGAGAGAAAAAACTATCTTAATCTTCTTTGTATATCTAACATCTAACAAGCCAGGGTTTATATATGAATTATTGAGTTATGTACATTTACTTTACACACTATACTTTCCCCCTTTGATTAGATAAAGATTTTATGCAAGTTTGGGTTCTACACCAATAAAACTGGTGAATTGATTAGTATCTCTTGTTGAAAGGAGCCAGAGTGTCTTTGTTACATCATACCTAAGAAGGGCAGAAATCAAGAGTAGATTCTGTACCTCTTGCTGCATTTAGCAGCTGTCTTGTGAGGAGTTATACCTTCTTTGTCCCAGTGCTTTAGTAAAGTATAACCTTACGTTTGGTGTTTTCCTTTTTGTTTGTGTGTGTCATCTTTTCTGTTGACCATATGTAGAGGGATTATCAAACAGCATAGATTACTCTTAATTGATAGGGTTAAAAACACCTTTAGACTTTATTACTTTTAGCTCAGTTATTCTACTCCTCAGATTATGTAATCTTTATAGAATTGAGTTAAAGCTAAATTTCCAACATATTTTGTATGTTCTTGTCTTTTTCTAATGTATTCCCTCTATTTCTTCAATAAAGTTACTGTATCATTTGAAGCTTGTGTTCTTGTGAATTATAGTGGTGATGGAAATAGTCACTTCACAGAATGGGTTTTGTTCTTTTGTCATTTCTTAAAATGCAACAGAAAGATAAACATGGACTATTTAGAAATTTTAGTGGCTGACAATTTCTAGTTTTCTTGGTGCATAAGCAGATAACTGTAGGCATGTACGCTCCCCCCACCCTAGGTTATTTATACTTAACATCACTTCAAATGGTATGACTGGGCTCCGGGGTAACTTTATTTACAGAAACAGGCAGGACTGGATGTGGCCACTGGCCGTAGTTGGCCAGTCCTTATTTAAAAGGTTACAACCATTTGTTCAGACTCCGGGATGGCTATACATAACACAAATAATTTTTAATTTGTTTTCAAATAAATAAAAAGAAAGATGTTTATGATCCACCCCTATATTCAGCATAACCTTCACCACTTTATCATCTGCCTCCAGTCTCAGCCTGACACCTTGTGTTGTATGTTTTCTGTTTTGCAGTCAATCCTTGGCAACACCAGCAGCTTGTGGTCCACCACTCCTTTCAGTAGCTCCATCTGGTCCAGCAACCTTAGCAGTGCCCTTCCTTTCACCACTCCAGCAAACACACTGACCAGCATCAGCCTCATGGGCACAGAGAACTCTGCTCCTCACGTTCCTTCTGCTTCCAGTCCAGCCGATGATTTGGGACAGACCTATAACCCATGGCGAATATGGAGCCCTACAATTGGAAGAAGAAGCTCTGACCCGTGGTCTAATTCGCACTTCCCTCATGAGAATTGAAATTAGGCAAAAAAAAAAAAAAAGAAAAAATGGGGCCCTCATCTAGATCATGATATACCAGTTCCTGAGACATCTTTCTAAGGCTCTTACTATTATAGCTTCCCACTCCCTATCCTCCACATCTTTGCAGGGCAGGCTTGTACCACTCGCTGCTATATTTCTTGCAATTATGATAATGAGATTTGTTCTTTGCTTTTAGAGAAAAGTCTGGACTCGGCCACAAACTCCAATAAGACCTGTACATCTGAAAACCTTAACTGTTACCAAGTTTCCACCACCTGTCTTCCACCGTTCTTTATCTGTTATGGACACAGATTTGACATCACAGCTAAGGAAATAATTTTTGAGTTGATTCAGAATTTCTGGTATGTGACAATTTTATTAAATTACCAGGTTTGGTTTTTTATGATTTCGCAATATTATGCACCAAGACCTAATTTTAAAAATATATGAGGACTTTGTGCTGAAAAATATAGAATATTTTTTTTAAATAAGGTTGTCCTGGTTTAAAAGCAGATTACAGAAATTAAGTCAACTTTAAGAACAGTGAATGAATGTAAAAACATTCAGTTAAGACCATATGCATTTTCTGTGCTGTTTGTACTTGAGGTATGTAACATTTGTATACCTGAATTTATTTTAAAGATAAACTGAAATGCACATAGCCAAGTCTTGAGATAACAAGATTGTGTATTTCTTAAAAATACAACTTTGTGTTGTACTTTGAAATAAATGATACTTTTTTCAAAAGCCTTGAATTGTTGTATGCCTTTTTTTACACGCAAGTTACATTTATTTGGGTTCTCTCACACCAAAATAAGCCATGCTATTATTTACTCTGTGCAATTTGATTTATCACGGCTGGAACCCTAGTTGCTCTAATTAAATTCTGAGTATTTCCATGGTAATCACTGGAGGTCCTGATAGAAAAAAGTTTACACATTTAAAATTTATTCTTCCTTTTAAATAGAAGAATATTGACCCTTCTCCAATTTTAAAACTCCCATAACCCCTCTAAATGTCACCTGTATAGAATACACATACCATTGTGCCATGATGCATTGGTGTCTTTTAATCTTTCAGAAAGCCTTGCCTGCTCCAACTTGCTTTTCTCATCTATTATTTACAATCTATTTTAAAGCCAGCCTTTGGACACATGGCCTTTCCTTAGTAACTGGGAGACACTGAACATCCCAAGGTCTGTCTGGAAAAAGTCCAGCCATTGTTAACTATAATGAGAACAGTCTGCGTGATACTGATGTAACTTGACAGCCTAGGAGAGTGGACTGAAATGCAAATGTGTGAACAGTGAGGACTTCACTGTACTAGCCAGTGGGAGTGGTAGGTGCCATTGAGTGAGCATGTGTACTGTGTGGCCATCACATTCAAAATGACTGAGTAGAGCAACAAATCGGCATCATATTTTGGGTTTAGCTTGAGCATTCCTCCACAGAAACTATTCAGGTGATTCAGAACTATTCAGATGATTCACAGCTATGGGTAGCTTATGAATGGTAGTTTCATCAGGACAACACGCCCTGCTCATGCATCATGCCTTGTGTTGAGTTTTTGGTGAAACATCAAACCACCGAAGTGACTGAGCCCCCCTGCAGCCCATATATGGTGCCCTGCAACCTCTGGTTTTTCCCTAAACTAAAATCACCTTTGAAAGGGAAGAGATTTCAGACCATCAATGAGATTTAGCTGATGGTGACTGGGAGAACTGTGTGAAGTCCCAAGGTGTCTCCTTTGAATGGGACTGAGCCATCATTGTCCTATGTACAATGTTTCTTGTATTTTCAATAAATGACTCTTTTTTCATATTAGATATCTAGGCTTTCTGGACAGACCCTTGTATGTGTGTATATTTCATTTATACATACATGAGGAAGGACCCCTAAAAACCAGAATCTCTTATAAAAAATTGTGTATTCTTACGTTTAAGCTTCAGTCACCTTCAAAGTACTGCTTAATGCAATACAACTATCGAGATGTTTTTTCCACTGCTCAGAACAGTTTTTGAACTCGTCAATTTTTAGGCCTTTTGAATATTTCTGCTGTTTTTTGTTTCACTTCTTCCACACAGGCAAAACATTTCCCTTTGAGAGGTTTTTTTTCATCTGGGGAAACTAAAAGTTGCTTGGAGTGAGATCAGGTGAATAGGGAGGGTGGGGCAGGGGGTCATGCCATTTTTGGTCCAAAACTGCATACTCAGTATGGTATGCACAGATTCACTCATAAATCTCCCATCATGAAATGGGCAAACAAGGTCTTCAAAAAAAATTCACTGAAGCCCAACTCAGCCTCTCACAACACCAGCTGATACACTGATACATGTGGGCTTTTAGAACACTCACCCGGCGGGGGAAGCCTGTACTACAAAGGGCCTGCCCTCCAGAAGGCAATTCGTGGGGCGTTTATTGTTCCCCACTTCACATCTTTATATGTAATGGTACTTAAATGAAATAATAATGGATATCTTTTTAAATGGCTTAATTTTACTAAATTCTTAAAATGCAAAAAAAATCATGAAAATGTAATATATTAGCAAATTTTAATGTTCAGATTGGTAACAGACCTAAAAACAGCTTAGACCTAAAAAACTTAGACCTAAATTAACTTATAAATAATCTTTAAATAGTTGTCTAGTTTCCTAAAAGAAAAAAAACAATTTTAAATATTTCTTAAGGTCAGCAGATTACCAATTGCAAATACTTTTAGATATGTTTTGCCATTTCAAAAGTTTAAATGACTTTAATCCACATAAAATATTAACAGTTTATATTTTTGTCTGGAAATCACATGCCTGAAGAAAAAAGTGTAAGTATGTTTTTTAAAGTATTATTACAGGTCATAATGTAGATAGTTATACAAGGTACAGCAACTACAGAGACATACAGGAATATGCAGAGGATAATAAATGATGTGATTTTCAATTAATTTTTAAAAGCTGTTACCTTTCATCCTTATAGTGCTATATACAGTATTTAATATACTGAAAAGTTTATTATACAGGGTCTGGCACAAATAACAGCCCTTTTTCATTACAGAATCAGAAGCATGTAATTCTGTAGCATAACAATATCACACTCAAGAACAACATAGGACAGTTTTGGTGAAATGTTCAAATTGCTGTCCATCTTGTGCAAGACATTCACGTACCCTGCCAACCACACTCGAGCAGGTGTTACTTCTGCCAGACCCTGTATTCTAAAGCTATAGTCAAAAACTCTAAATAATTACCTATTTTATGTCTTTATTATCTTTATATGCTTATATGCATACAAATAATGGTATTTTAATAGATCCAATTACTTTTCTTACACAAATAATGGACCAGAGGAGTACAATTATAATCTGGGTTTTTTAATGTAAAATTATGCAGTTAAAATACATCAAAGCAAGTGAGATTTTTTTGTCACCAAATTATTGTCAACTCTTAACCTTTTTTTTACCTACCCTTTGTAATTTTGCTAGAGATTCCCTTGATTAGCTCTGACTTAATTTCATTTGTTCCTAATTAAAATGCTATTGCAGACTTAAATGCACCCTTAAACTACAATCCAATCCCAGAAATTAAGTCATTTAAAGTGACACCTGGGCAAGTTGGCAAAATTATTATTATTATTATTAATTGAAGCAGAGAATGTTGGAACCGTTTTCAAGGATGCAGCCTTGAGAGAGTAGTGTGTTGAGACTGGACAGAATAAAACTGAACCAGGGGCCACCGCACAGGTTTTAGGTTCACAGGCACACCTTGGAGAGAGATGCGGGGAGTAGCTGTGGGAGTTTCTGTGCCAGGGTATACATCGATATTGCAGCAGGCCTCTTTCTTGAGAAGAGAAAGCCCCTCCCATGTGGAAAAGCAATTACGCAACCCTGTGGGATACTGCTAGCCCCACCTTCTGGAGTTTCGTTTGCCCAACCCTGCATCTCTTTTTTTGTCTTTGTTTTGTTTTGGGTTTTTTTCCCTTTATTCTTTCATTTCACCCATCTTGCATCTTAACCCCTGCTGTGGAGGCAGCAACATATGCAGACTCGGGGTGTCAGAGACTGGCTTCGGGGCACAGCCATTCCATATACTTCCCTGGGAACCAGACTGGTGCTTCCCCTTCATGGGAAAGCCACAGAAACACACTCCTGGTTTCTGGTAGACCCAAAATCTGGGCTATGGAGGCCCCCACCTACTACATGTGAAGGTCTCCACCCTGCTCCATTGAGGGAAATAATGCCAGGCAAACTCAGAAAAGTGGCTTGGTGGCAGGGGAACACACCCTCCAGCTGCCCTGGGAGATCCCATGGGAGATGCAGTAGTCCCATCCTCCCGATTCCACCAGAAGCCCTCTCAGAATGGGTCAGCGACTAGTCTAAGACTGACAGCAGGCCAGCAGGCAGTGGCATGCGGAGGTGGATCTTGTGGTGCCTTGGGTCATTTGCTGACCCACCCCTGGACCTAGTGTTGATAAAAGTCAGCTTTGCAGTACAGCTTGGCCCATATTGTGCACAGCCAAGCCCAGAGGAAACAACCACAAACTGTGGATCACTTGCTTGTAGGTGTAAACAGGCTGCCGAGGGCTGGCTATGGGCAGCACCTGACATTGGCTTACACCAGCCTCAGAAAACATCAGAGCCATAGCCAAAGGGAAAACCCAGCAGGTAAGCACTAAACTCTGCTGAGATGAATTCCATTTTGTTCTTTTTCATTATTTTTGTTGTTTTTTCTTTTTTGTAGCCTTTTAATCTTTTTATTTTTCTTCTATTTTTGATGCTGTTTTTTTCTTTCATATGTTTTTACTCTGACCTTTGCTTTAGTCCATTTTTCTCTTCTTTCCTTTTCTATTTTTGTCTTTCTTTCTCTCTGTGTCCTTTTTTCCTGTTTTCCTCTTTCTATTCATTGCTCATATTAGTTCTGTTCCTTTTCTTCTCTCATAATCACTTTTCTTTCCTTTGGACTTCTTTTTTTTTTCACTTTTATCTACTTTCTATTTCTCTTTCCACTTTTATTCTTTGCTCTTTTGTTGTTGATTTTGCCATTGTTGATGGGGGCATTGCCTATTTTGGTTTTGGTTTTTGTGTGTTGCTTTGCTTTTTTTGTCAGCACCTGTACAACAATGTGCAAGATGCAGTGGGGGTTGAGCCTCACAGTCAGCCAGCTGGAGGGGAGATCCCATCAATGAACAGGCCAACAACAATCAGTACCCGAATACAACAGGGGAGTCCACATAACCTACACAAAGGACATTCCTAGAGCATCCAGCTCAGGAAATCAAAGATACTGCACCACTGGGTCCCACAGCACTCCTACCACATAAGGACATCCCATGAAGACAAGCAGTCAAAGAAGATCTATCTAATACACAGTAACAAAAAGAGACAGCTGAAATGCGGAGACAAAAACAACCTCCAAACAAAAGAAAAGGAGGAATCCCCAGAGAAATAACTAAATAAAATTGAGGCAAGCAAATTATAAGACAGAATTCAAAGTAATAGTTATAAGGATGATCAAAGAACGTAGTAAGAATTACATCAGCATAGGACATAGAAACTATGATTAAGAAACAACTGGAAATGAAGAATGCAATATCTGATACAAAGAATACTCTAGAAGGAATTAAAAGCAGGTTAGACAAAGCAGAGGATCAAATCAGTGGTTTGGAATACAAGGTAAGAAAAAACACCCAGTCAAAGCAACAAAAAGAAAAAAGACTTAAAAAGAACAAGGATGGTTTAAGGGAGCTTTGGGACATCAAGAAATGTTACAATGGTTGCATCATGGGGATACCAGAAGAAGAAAGGGAGCAAGGGATCGAAAACCTATTTGAAGATACAATGACAGGAAACTTCCCTAACCCTATCTAAAGGGAAAAGTCACACAAGTTCAGGAAGCACAGAAAGTCCAGCCAAGATGAATCCAAAGAGGTCCACACTATGACACATCACAATTAAAATGGCCAAGTTTAAAGACAAAAAAGAGAATCTTAAAGGCAGCAAGAAACAGTTAACTACAATGGACCTCCAATAAAGCTGTCAGGTGATTTCTCAACAGAAACACCACAGGTCAGAAGGGATTGGCATGAAGCATTCCAAGTAAAGAAAAGCAACGACCTGCAACCTGGTGACTGTCACCGGTTCAATTCCCAGTCAGGGCATATGCCCAGGTTGTGGGCCAGGTCCCTGGTTAAGGGCAAACAAGAGGCAACTGATTGATGTTTCTCTTCAAGGAGTCTTCCCCTCTTTCCCTTCCCTTTCCCTCCCTCTAAAAATAAATAAATAAAATCTTTAAAAACAAAAGAAAAAACAGCCAAGACCTACAACCAAGACTACTCTAGGCAGCAAGGCTTTTATTTAAAATGGAAAGCAAAATAAAGAGCTTCACACACACACACACACAAACCCTGCTAAAGGGTTTCCACCAAACCAGCATTGCAAGAGATGCTAAAAGGACTACTTTAAGAACTATAGGGATAGAGGAATACAGGTTCAATGGGGGAAAATGGCAATAAATAAATACCTATCAATAATAACCTTAAGTGCAAATGGATTAAATGCCCCAATCAAAAGACATAGGGTAGCTGAATGAATAAGAAAAAAAAATGATCCATATATTTTCTGTCTACAAAAGACCCACCTCAGGAAAAAAGATTTATACAAGGTGAAAGTGAAGGGATGGAAAAAAATATCCCATGCAAATGGAGACAAAATAAAAGCTGAGGTAGCAATACTTATATATGACAAACAGGCTTCAAAACAAAGGCCATAATAAGAGACAAAGGGGGTAAATAATAATACTAAAGGAATAAACCCAACAAGAGGATATAACCATTGTAAACGCATATGCACCCAATATAGGAGTGCGTAAATATATAAAGAAAATCATGGAGGACTTTAAGGAAGAGATCAACAGCAATATAGTCATTGTAAGGAATTTTAACACCCCACTGTCACTAATGGACAGTTCTTCCAGACAAAACAAAAATCAACAAGGAAAGAGCTACCTTAAACAAAACACTAGATTGAACGGATTTATTTAACATTTATAGAACATTTCATCCCAAAACAACAGAATACACATTCATCTCAAGTACACATGGCTCATTTTCAAAAATAGATCACATGATAGGACACAAAATAAATCTTAACAAATTCAAAAAAATTGGAACCATATCAAGCATTTTCTTGGATCATGGTGCCTGGAGACTAAAAATCAACCTTAATTAAAAAGTTCAAAAACATTCAAATACATGAAGGCTAAAGAATATGTTATGAATTAATTAATGGGTCCACAATGAGATCAAGGAAGAAATCAAAAAGTGTCTGGAAACAAATGAAAATGAACACATAACAACCCAAAACATATGGAACACAGAGAAGGCAGTCCTGAGAGGAAAGTTCAGAGCAATACAGGCCTACCTAAAGAAGGTAGAAAAATCTCAAATAAAGAACCTAACCCTACACCTTTATGAACTAGAAAAACAACAACAAATAAAGCCCAGAATGAGCAGAGGGAACAAACTACGCAAGATTAGGGCAGAAATGACAGAGACTAAAAAAAAATTCAAAAGATCAGTGAATTCAATGAACTAGTTCTTTGAAAAGATAAACAAAATGTATGAACCTTTAACCAGACGCATTAAGAAAAAGAGAAAGGACTCAGATAAATACAATCAGAAATGAAAGAGGAGAAGTAACTACTTATTCATAGAAGTACAAAGGATTGTAAGAAAATACTATGAACAACCATATGTGAAGAAAGTGGACAATTAGGCAAAAGGAAAAAATTTCTAGAAACATACAATCTCCCAAAACCTGAACCAGGAAGAAGCAGAAAACCTGAATAGACCAATAATAACTAATGAAATTGAAGAGTAATCAAAAAACTCCCAGTAAACAAAAACCCTGGACCAAATGGCTTCATAGGCAAATTTTACCAATTATTCAAAGAAGAACTGACACCTATCCTCAAACTATTACAAGAATATTCAAGAAGGGGGAAGCCTTCCAAACTGTTTTTATGAGGCCAGTTTTATCCTAATTCTAAAACCAGGTAAAGACATAACAATGAAAGAAAATTATAGGCCAATATCCCTGATGAACATAGATGCTAAAACCTTCAACAATCTATCAGCAAACTGGATTCAGCAATACATTAAAAAGATCATACACCATGACCAAATGGGATTTATACCAGGGATGCAACGTCAGTACAGTATTTGCAAATCAATGAATGTGATACATCACATAAACAAAATGAAATACTAAAATCACATGATGATATCAATAGATGATGAAAAAGCATTTGATAAAATCCAGCACCCATTTATAACAAAAACATAGAAATAGCAAAGTGGGAGTAGAGGGAGCATATGTCAACATAATAAAGGCCTACTGCCAATGTCATATTCAATGGGCAAAAACTAAACGCATTTCCCTTAAGATCAGGAACAAGACAGGGATGTTCACTTTCACCACTCTTATTCAACATAGTATTGGAAGTCCTAGCCACAGCAATCAGACAAAAAGAAGAAATAAAAGGCATCCCAATTGGAAAGGAGGAAGTAAAACTGTCATTATTCACAGATAACATGATATTGTATGTAGAAAACCCTACAGGCTCCACCAAAAAATACTTGACCTAATAAATGAATTTGGCAAAGTAGCAGGATACAAAGTCAATATTCAAAAATTGACGGAACTTTTATACACCAATAATGAACTATCAGAAAGAGAAACTAACAATCCTATATACTATTACAACAACAATAAATAAATAAATAAATAAATAAATAAATAAATAAATAAATAAAGTACCTAGGAATTAATTTAACCAAGGAGGTAAAAGACCTATACTCGAAAAACTATATGATGCTGAAGAAAGAAATTGAGGAAGATACAAATAAGTGGAAGGATATACCATGTTCATGGATTGGAAACATTAACATCATTAAAACGTCCATACTACCCAAAACAATCTATAGATTCAATGAAATTCCTATTAAAATATCAATTGCAAATTTCACAGATATAAAACAAATATTCCAAAAATGTATATGGAATCAAAAAAGGCCCTGAATAGCCTCAGCAATCTTGAGAAAAAAGAACAAAGTTGGAGGAACACCTGATATCAAACTCTACTACAAGGCCACTGTAATCAAAACAGTCTGGTACTGGCATAAGAACAGATATATATAGCAACAGAACAGAAGAAGGAGCCCAGAAATAAACCCACATCTTTATAGTCAATTAATATTTGACAAAGGAGGAAAGAACATACAGTGGAGTAAAGACAGCTTCTTCAATAAATGGTGTTGGGAGAACTGGACAGGCACATGGCAAAAAAAAAACAAAACAAAAACTAGACCATCATCTTACATCACACACAGGAATAAACTTAAAATGGATAAAATACTTAAATATAACTTGTGATACCATAAAAACCCTAGTGGAAAACATAGGCAGCAAAATTTCAGATATCTCACATAGCAATATTTTGCCACTATATCTCCTCAGGCAAGAGAAACAAAGGAAAAAATAAACAAATGGGACTACATCAAATTAAAAACCTTCTGCACAGCTAAGAAACCATCATCAAAATGGAAAGGCAGCCCACTGTAAATTATCTGCCAGCAATACGTTGGACAAGGGTTTAATCTCCAAAATGTATAAAGGACTTACACAACTCAACACAAGGAAGACAAATCAAAAAATCAAAAAAAAAATCCAATCAAAAAATGGGCAAAGGACCTGAATAGACACCTCTCCAAGAAGGACACACAGATATTCCATAGACATATGAAAAAAATGGTCAACATCACTAGCCATCAGAGAGATGCAAATTAAAAACATGACAAGACATCACCTCACACCTGTCAGAATAGCCATCATTAATAAATCAACGAACAACAAGTTCTGGCAAGGTTGTGAATAAAAGGGAACCCTAGTGCACTGTTGGTGGGAACGCAGACTGGTGCAGCCACTGTGGAAAACAGTATAGAATTTCCTCAAAAAACTAAAAATGGAACTGCCTTTTGACCCAGCGATTCCACTGCTGGGAATATACCCTAAGAATCCTGAATCACCAATTTGAAAGAATATATGCACCCTTATGTTTATTGCAGTGCTATTTACAATAGCCAAGTGCTGGAAACAACCTAAGTGCCCATCAGTAGATGAGTGGATCAAAAAACTGTGCTACATTTACACAATGGACTACTATGCAGCAGAAAGAAAGGAGTTCTTACCTTTTGTGACGGCATGGATGGAACTGGAGACTATTACTCTAAGTGAAATAAACCAGTAAGAGAAAGACAAATACCAAATGATCTCACATGTAAGTGGAGTCTAATGAACAAAATAAACTAATGAGCAAAATACAACCAGAGGCATAGAAACATGGAACAGACTGACAGCTGTAAGAGGGGAGGGGGGAGGTAGGGACTGGCTGAAGGAGGGTGAGAGGATCGGTCTAAGAACATATATGTGTGACCCATGGACATGGACAACGGTGTGGGGATTGATGTTGGGAGGGGGGTGGGCTGGGTGGGGTGGCCTAAAGGGGTGAAAATTGGGATGACTGTAATAGCATAAACAATAAATTATTTAAACTAAAAAATAAATAAAAGCAAATATTTATACTGATAGTATAAATAAATGTTTGGCGGGGGGGATAGACCACCCAATCCAAATGCTTTAGAAACAAAGAGGCTCTAACCTTGATAAAAGCCTATAAAAGTGGAATGTCAAAGACATTTTAGGTGCTTTGCCACTAAGAAAATACCTGTAAGAACAATAAAAGAACACAAGATCCAGACTCCAGCGGCAATGCTGGGGCTGACCACTATGCTAAAGGAACAAGATTCACTTAGAGAAATACTCCCGTAGTCTCACTGGTAAGAAGAGTTGCAGAAATTCAGAGAGGCGATTAGCTGTCAGAACAAGCCCTTTATTAGAAATGAAAATGGGCCAAGTTTCAATGCTTATTGCATCTCAGGATAGCCTACTTATACCACCCAAAAAATGTACAGTGGTGTCTTACAAAATTCTTTGTGATATTATCCATAGTTGCAGACATAAATGGCAACAGTATTTAACCAATGTTCATGGGGTAATGTTAGAGGTATTGCCAAGGATGTCTCTAAAATACACCCTTCATGCAAACAGAACAATCCTGATAAAATGTAAAGACAGAAAGTGCAGGAACCAGAGCTTTGAATGCCCTTTCAGACACTTTTAAGGGGGCATCATACAAATGCCTCCTGCTAGAGGTGATAATACATTCTGGTTATAGTTTATTGTCACTGTGAATTAAACATTTCCTAGGCAGAGAGTAACAGACCTTAGGCAAAAACAAATGCTTAATTTTGTTTTCCAAAGTGGAAAACCTCCACCTAGGTCTTTAATGACAGATGTACTGATTTTTCTATTACTGTTATTAAGAAACACTATAAAGTTTTGCCTTTACCCCAGAAACTTCATTGCCCTTATCTTCCACAATCTGCTAGAAAACAGAACTAACAAATATTTTTAAGTAAAATTAGCAAACCTCTTGGAAACCTTTGAGATTCCATGACTTAAAAGATTACCATTAGCAGAGTGTTCATAAGTTCAAACACCCCTGAACCCCACATGTTACCCTCTTATGAATTAATAACATGCAACCTCATACATTTTGAAATATCACTCCAATCTTTGATCCTATGTGATTACAAACATTTTATTTCCAGCTTTATATCAACAAGCTATATATCTAAAACACCCACCTCTACATGACCTATGGCTTCTACACTGGACAGGACTTTTACCCCATTATACTAAATAATATTTATCTACCTATACAATTTGTGCTTCAGTGGGACACCACTTCTTTTTTTATATATATATTTTATTGACTATGCTATTACAGTTGCCCCACTGTTTCTCCCCTTTACTCCCCTCCACCTTGCCTGCCCCTGACCAACGTTCCCCTACTTAGTTCGTGTCCATGGGTCATACATGTAAGTTCTTCGGCTTCTCCATTTCCTATACTATTCTTAACCTCCCCCTGTCTATTTTGTACCTACTGTTTATGCTTCTTATTCCCTGTACCTTTTCCCCCATTCTCCCCCTCCCTGCTGCTAACCCTCCATGTGATCTCCATTTCTGTGATTCTGCTCCTGTTCTAGCAGTTTGCTTAGTTTGTTTTTGTTATTTTTTAGGTTCTGTTGTTGATAGTTGTGTTTGTTGTCATTTTACTGTTCATATTATTGATATTCTTTTTCTTAGACAAGTCCCTTTAACATTTCTTATAATAAGGGTTTGGTGATGATGAACTCCTTTAACTTTACTTTATCTGGGACGCACTTTATCTGCCCTTCCTTTCTAAATGATAGCTTTGCTGGATAGAGTATTCTTGGATGTAGGTCCTTGGCTTTCATGACTTTGAATACTTCTTTCCAGCCCCTTCTTGCCTGTAAGGTATCTTTTGAGAAAACATCCGATAGTCTTATGGGAACTCCTTTGTAGGTAACTGTCTCCTTTTCTCCTGCTGCTTTTAAGATTCTCTCCTTATCTTTAACCTTGGGTAATATAACTATGGTGTGCCTTGGTGTGTGCTTCCTTGGATCCAACTTGTTTGGGAGTCTCTGAGCTTCCTAGACTTCCTGGAAGTCTATTTCCTTCACAAGACTGGGGAAGTTCTCCATTATTTTTCCAAATAAATTTTCAATGTCTTGCTCTTCCTTTTCCCCTTATTGCACCCCTATGATTTGGATGTTAGAACATTTAAAGTTGTCCCAGAGATTCCTAGGCCTCTCCTCATTATTTTGAATTCTTGTTTCTTCATTCTGTTTTGGTCAAATGTTTATTTCTTCTTTTTCTTCCAAATTGTTGATCTGAGTCCTGGTTTCCTTCCCTTCACTGTTGGTTCCCTATGTATTTTGCTTTATTTCACTTTGCTTAGCCTTCACTTTTTCCTCCATTTTGTGACCATACTCAACCACTTCTGTGAGCATCCAGATTACTAGTGTTTTGAACTCTGCATCTTTTAAGCTGGCTATGTCTTCATCACTTAGTTCTATTTTTTGAGCTTTGATCTGTTCTTTCGTTTGGGCCAGATTTTTTGGTCTCAGAGCACCTATTACATTGTGAGAGGCAGAGGCTTAGGTATTCACCAGGGCAGGACAACCCACATCACTGCCTTGTGGTGTTGTATGCGGGGGAGGTGTCTGAGAGGGAACAATGCCGCTTGCTTGGCTCTTAGCTGGCTCTCAGTCACTTCCCCTGCTACCCACAAGCAACTTGGGCCCATCTGGTGTTGATTCCCCGGTGGGTGGGTGGGTGTGTGCGTGTTCTAGGACCCTGTGGATCTCTCAGACGAACTCTCCTGTGAAACTGGCAATTTCTCCCACTGCCGCAAACCCCCTAGGTTTTTACCGGTAGAGGTTTTGAGGCTTTCTTTTCCCATGCCGGAACCCTGGGTGTGCAGTCTCTCTCACTCCTCAGTTGTTCCTCCCGGTTTATCTGCATGCAAATGTGGGACCACCCAGTCCATCAGCCACTGCCTTGCCCACCCCGGTCAGCCAGCTGCTGCCTTGTGGCATCCTTTCCACCCCAGCTGCCCGTCTCCGCCCCTCCTGCCTGTCTGGATGAATGTTTCTTCTTTAACTCCTTGGTTGTCAGATTTCCATACAGTTCGATTTTCTGGGAGATCTGGTTATTTTTTGTTTTTAAATTTGTTACTGCCCATCTTTTGGTTGTGCGAGGAGACAAAGTGTTTCTACCTATGCCTCCACCTTGGCCAGAAGTCGGGACACCGCTTCTTATTAGATACCAGGCTTATATCTGTCTACCACACATTAACTCGTCATGTGTACTCAGTCATTGCTGGATTTTCCCAGATATTTAAAATACCATCTCTCCAATAACCCAAATTAAATTAACATATTATTCAAAAAAATACCAAAAGGGATCACTGATTATTTTTATGCACATTCTATAAACTATAATTGCTACCAAGGTAACAAAACTAGAAATGATGGCTCAGAATGAATCAGAAATTTTAGCTGAAGTCACACAGGAAACCCTTTCTTCTCTGAAATTCCAAAAATATAAGCTCATTCTTCAGAGTTATCAAGGATAATCACAGTCTGATTTTCCTCTTAGCTGGCAAAGGGGCGGGCTATGCACGCTATAGCAAATGCTCCCTTTTTGTATCTACATACACACTACAGGGGAAACAACCGGTGACTAAACTAAAAGGAAGATCCCTTGCCTCTCTAGAGCAGACCCAACTGGATCTCAGGACATGTTTCCATTACCTGGAGTCATAATCTGAGCACCTGGCTTAGAGATCTGGTACAGGACTAATAGTTCTTGTGTTTCTAATGATTGCCTCTTAAAACAGTTGGCCAGTGTATCCTGTTCCGAGTTTTAAATCCTACTGCACAGCATTTCTTATGTCATCTGGCTCAACAACTTACTCTGCAACAGGAAGGAAAAGAAATTAACCCCAGTGTAACCATTCAGTACACAATGGACTGTGTTCAACAGACACTCTTCTGACAGCATTCTAATAGAGTCCAACCTACAGTAAACTCCCCGATTTCACAGCTCTGCCCCTCACATTGCCCATCCAAAGCCCAAATCCTATCATGGATTATTGCTAACACCTTCTTTCTGAAACACCCCATGGTTCCCCACAGTGCATATTCTCTTGCTACACTGAGGAGCAAGTCCAGCATGCTCCGCTACAGGTGTGTTCCTGGTGGTCTGTGGTAAAGGACATTGACAATTCAAATGCACACATGGACAAAGGGGCAAGGAATGGGCTGGCCTAGGTTCTAGTCCTTACTGATCAAGGGCCCTGGGCACACTCACTACTGCTCTCAGAGTCTGAGTTTCAATAAGTAAAACAGGAACATCCTACCTCAAAGGATGATGGTGTGGAAAACAAATGACATGAGACCAAATAAATGAATAAATGGGAGCCTGGTTCACGATGTCAATGTAGGAGGATCCTGAACCCACCTCTTACCAAAGAAACTGAATCTACAGCTACGTACAGAACAATTACTCTCAGGGGAGAAAGACTAGCTGACAAAAAAAACTACCTGATCAACTCCTACACATTAGGCAAATGAGGGAAAAAAATCTTCATCAAAGCAGGTAGGAGAGGTCAAGACACAATCCGCCAAAATCCCATCCCTAGTACAGCGGCCCACCATCAGGAGGGAACTCAAACCCCCAAGTGCCTCCCTGAGGAGCAAAGGACTTGGATTCCATATTTGATTCCCTAACTTTTAAGATTTGCTGCTGAGAGAGGAGCCCCCAGAACATCTAGCTCTGAAAGCCAACAGCGCACACAGCCCCAAGAACCACAGGCTATGGTGACTGGGCAGTTAAAGAGCTCACATATAGGCTCGCCCACTCCAGGGTCCAGGGCAGGGAGAGCTTACTGAAGAGGGTCCAAATTTTGCTTGAAAAGGGTTTATTGGTTTATCTTAAAGCATCAGCCTGAGGAACAGGCATCTAATGCAACACACATCTGCAGGTCTACTAACATACCCTCCAAAAAAAGGCCCATGGCACCATCGTTACTCTCTGCCTCTGCTTCCCTCCAGCTCAACAGTATCTCCCAGAAAGAAGCCTGTATACCCTCTGATGCCCAAATTCTTGTGGCTGCTGCCCATGGAACACCTCTAGATCCCCTGGCTCTGGCCACAGAGTGGCTCCTGTCGGTGGGTCCCCCAGGACTGTAACAAAAGGAGAAAGTTCCTAACTGGTTACCACCCCAGGGCCCAGCAGAGGCAACAGACTAAGGTGCCCACTATTTCTGTGAAAGAAGGCCTATCAGCTTCATGGCTTATAGCCATGACCTGAGGGACAGACCTCTAATTAAACACACATCTAAGGGCTTTCTGTAATCTTTGTCAGAGACCTCAAAGGGCAGGTGTTATCTTCACACTGTCCCTCTGCCTGCTCCAGATCCCTGGTATCTCTAGGAGGGGGCCTTATACATCTGTCTGGGGCCTCAGTTTTTATGGCTGCCATCCAGGGGATGCCCCTTGATGACCTGGCTCAGGTGGTCAGTGGGACTTGCATTCATGGAACCCATAGGACTAACAAACAGAGAAACAAACAGTTCTTGGCTTGCTACTTTCCCTGGGGCACAGTATAGACAGCAGACTCAAACATATTCCCAGTCTTGGTGTGAAAGTGGTCTATTGGCTTGTCTTGGAGGTTTGGCCTGAAGGGCAGGCTCCTGGTGGGGCATATGTCTGAGGGATAACCAAGGTGCTCTCCAGGGATGAAGCCAGTGGGTACCATCTTCGTGCTCTCCCTCTGCCTCTCTCCATGTCCTGGGTAAAAGAAACCTATTGGCTTATTTTCATAGCTATGACCTAGGAGGCAGGCTCTAATTAAACACACATCTATGTACGGGCCAACTACAATCATCTCCAGAGACAGGTGAGACCAGCTGGTAATATCGTTGTGCTCTCCCTCTGCCCTGCCCCAGGTCATCACTGCCTCCACATCTGGTGCCCCATCTTTTGTGTCTGCTGCACAGACAACACTTTCCTTAATAACCTTGATAAAATAAGTATATTTGCATATTTTAAGGCTGTTCTTTGAGGGTCTAGCTTCCAACCAGCCTGAATCTAGGTGCCTACTGAAATCCTCCCATTTGGAACATAAGGTTTTGGCACAGCCTTAACTACTGGGAACCACTAAAAATGAAGCAGGCTCCCATTTGAGAGGCAACCAAGAGGCAGGTCAGGGTCGAACAACAGGTTCGTCTCCTACACCACGTCACTCCTACAAGACTGGGAGAACTGGCTGTTTTCCTAATGCATGGAAATCAATGGAAAGTCAAAGAAAATTAAGAAACAAAGTAATATGTCCCTAATGAGAGAACAAGATAAAGCCTCAGAAAAGGACCTTAACAAAATGAACATAGTGATTTTCCTGATAAAGAGTTCAAAATAATGGCCATAAAGATGTTCACTAAACTCAGGAGAAGAAAGGGTGAACAAAGTGAGAATTTCAACAAAGAAAAAATATAAGAAAGTACAAAATAGAAGTTACAGCACTGAAGAACACAACAACTGAACTGAAAAATACAATAGAGAGGTTCAACAGCTGGAAAAATGAGGCAGAATGAAGGATCAGTGAGTTTAAAGGCAGGCCAATAGAACTCATCCAATCAGAGCAGCAAAAAGAAAAACAAATGCAACAATGAACATAGCTTAAGGCACTTATGGGACAAAATCAAGGAGACCAGTATTTGTACTATAGGAGTTTTAGAAGGAGAAGGGAAGAGAAGGCAGAAAACTTATTGTAAAAATAATGGCTGAAAACTTTCCTAACCTAGGGATTTCTAACACAGATCCAGGAATCTGAGAGAGTCCCAAATAAGGTGAACCCAAAAAAGCCACACCAAGACACATTATAATTAAAGTATCAAAAGTTAAAGACATGAGCTCACTTACATGTGGAATCTAATGAACACAATAAACCAATGAACAAAATAGAAACAGAAACATAGATACATGGAACAGACTGACAGCTGCCAGAGGGGACAGGTGCAGGGGAACAGGATGAAAGATGGCAAAGGGATTAACCAAAGAACATTTATGCATAACCATGGACACGGACAACAATATGGGTATTGGCTTAGGGAGGGGAGAGGGTGTGGCTGGGTGGAAGTGAGGAAAGGGAGAAAAAGCAGGAACAACTGTAACGGCATAAACAATAAAAAAAGTTAAAGACAAGGAGAGAATATTAGAAACAGAAAGGGAAAAACAACTTGTTGTGTAAAAGGAAACCCCCAATAAGACCATCAGATTTCTCAGCAGAAAATTTGCAGTCCAGAAAGAAGTAGCAAGATATATTCAAAGTTCTGAAAGAACAACACTGCCGGCCAAGAATGCTCTACCCAGCAGAGCTATCCTTCAGAATTCAAGGAGAGCTAAAAAGTTTTCCAGAAAACCAAAAGCTAAAGGAGTTCATCACTACGAGATAGGCCTTACAAGACATGTTTAAGGGACTTCTTTAAGATTAAATAAAAGGACACTAATTAGGAAGAGGAAAATCATATAAAAGTATAAATCTCACTGGTAAAGGTAAATATACAGTAAAATTCAGAATAATCTAATGTTGTAAAGGTGGTGTGTTACTATTATAATGATGAGTTTTTGAAAGTTTAGAACAAAAGTAGTAAAAGTTATAACTACAATAATTTGTAAATGGATACATAAGATTAAAAGATGTAAATTGTAACATCAAAAACACAAAATCAAGAGGGGAGTAAAAATGTAGAGCTTTAGAATGTGTTCATCTTAAGTTGTTATCAACTTAAAATAGCCTATTATAAATATGTCATTTTATGTAAGTCTCATAGTAACAACAAAGTAAAAGCCTATAGTAGACACAAAAGATAAAAGAATATAAGCATATCGCTACAGAAAAAAATCATCAAATCAAAAAGGAAGAGAGCAAGGGAAGAAGAAAACAATAAAAGAATCACAAAACCAGAAAACAATTAGCAAAATGGCAATAACTACATATCAATAATTACTTTAAATATAAATGGACTAAATGTTCCAATCAAAAGACACAGAGTTGGCCACAGCCAGTGTGGTTCAGTAGATTGGAGTGTCACCTTGTAACCGAAAGGTTGTGGCTTTGATTCCCCCATCAGGGCACATGCCTGAACTGTGGGTTTGTCCCCAGTCCAAGCGCCTATGATCCCCTTCCCTAGCGCCTATGGGAGGCAACCGCTCTATGCTTGTCTCACATCAGTGTTTCCCTCTCTCCCTTCCTCTCTCTCTAAAAAATAATGAAAAAATATCCTCAGGTGAGGATAAAAAAGGAGACACAGGGTGGTTGAGTGGATTATAAAACCAAGACTCATCCGTGTGCTGCCTACAAGAGACTCATTTCACATATAAGGACCCACGCAGAATGAAAGTGAAGGGGTGGAAAAGATATTTCATGCAAATGGAAACGAAAATAAAACTAGGGTAACTACTTACCTCAGTCAAAATAGGCTTTAGGGCAAACACTGTAGTAAGAGGCAAAGAAGGTCATTATATAATGATAAAGGAGTCAATCCAACAGGAGCGAATAACACTTGTAAAAATTTGTGCACCCAACCTAAGAAGCACCTAAATATATAAAGCAACTATTAAAAGACCCAAAGGGATAAATAGACAGAAATAAAATAATTGTAGGGGACTTTAATATCTCCTTTTCATCAATGGACAGAGCATCCAGACAGAAAATCAGTGGGGAAACGTTGGCCTTAAACAGCACAATAGATGCTGTTTAAACGAACTTAAATAGTTACAGAACATTTCATTCAAAAACAACAGAATACACATTCTCCTCAAGCACACATGGAACATTTTCCAGGATGGGTCCTAGACTAAGCTACAGAACGAATGTCAATACATTTAATAAAATTGGCATCATATCTAACTACAGTAGTATGAAACAAGAAAACAGCAGCAAGAAGAAAATTGTAAATGTCACAAATATGTGGAGATTATACAATATGCCACTGAACAAACAATGGGTAAAGGGTGAAAAGAAGATGTATTGAGACAAATAAAAAATGGAAATACAACATACCAAAACTAAGGGAATGCAGCCAAAGCTGTTCTAAGAGAGACAAGTGAGAAAGACTTACCCCAAGAAACAAAAAGTCAGTGACCAACTCCTGGCTTAGCGAGTCCTCGGCTGGTCCCCTCGGTTCCCGTCCAGCCTCCCTCCCGCCACGAAAGCGAGCGCAGCGGCTGGCAGGAGGAAAAGAACAAGGAAAGGAGGATGGAAGAGAAGAAAGACCTGGCTGGGTCTGGGTGGTGTCTACAGAGCCCGAAAGGGCTGCGGAGGCGGCTGCTTCAGCGCCTCACGCCCGGCTGGTCAGCACGCGAGCCCGGGTGGAGCAGGCGGACCATTGCGCGGAGGCAGGACGTGGGACCTCTCGGGCGCTGCAGGCTTTCCTCGTCCCGTCGCCGGGGACCGCAGCCTTCGTCCCTCCTCCTGACGACGGCATCGTGGGTCGCATCTTGTGAAGGACAGAGTGTCGGCAGAGGTTCTCTCCCAGCACTTTCTGCCAGACACCGTGGCTGCAGCCCCTCAGGTGCAGAAGATGAATAAATCCTTCATTCAGTGAGCTATGTTGTCTCTTCTGCTGTCCACCTTGTCCCGGGAAAACTGCTATAAAATCAGCATTTTTTGCCCCCTGATTCAATTTACACGCTAATGTATGATGAAAGTGGAAGCCACTGAACTTTACATTTATCAACACGATCTGACTGGCGGTACTCTTCTGGAGAAAGAGCTGCTAGCGAGTGTTTCATGACTAGAACCAGTAAAGGCAACAAAATTGCCTGCACATCTGTGGTTGCGCACCCAATGCCAAATACACCTTACTCCTCTCACATGGAAATCCTATTGATCTAAGTCAGATGAGCAGCTTTTACACAGGGCTGGATCACGGATTAACTGTAATATATTCTCATATGATTATTCTGGATATGATGCAAGTTCTGGGAAACCAAAGGAGAAAAACCTCTATGCAGACATAGAAGCTGCTTGGCTTACCCTTAGCACAAGATACGGCATTCGCCCTGAAAATGTGAGTACCTGTGGGCAAAGTATAGGGACGGCACCATCTGTGGATCTTGCTGCCCGATGGGGGAGAGCTGCTGTTATTCTCTATTCTCCTGTGACTCGGGAATGTGAGTTGCTCTTCCTAATGCCGAGAGGACCTACTGTTTTGATGTATTTCCAAACATTGACAAAATCTCTAAGGTAACCTCTCCAATATTAATAATTCATGGGACTGAAGACGAAGTCATTGACTTTTCACATGGCCTTGCATTATTTGAGCATTGCCAAAGGCCTGTGGGGCCTCCATGGACTGAAGGGGCAGGTCACAATGATGTAGAACTTTATGGACAGTACCTTGAAAGGTTAAAACAATTTGTGTCACAGGAACTGGTAAATTTCTAAATTATTCTGTAAATTTGCATACCAGATTTTCTTTTGCTGAACTGCACTCTTCGGTAAATAACTTAAAACCTGAAGGTTTTGTTTGCAAATCATGTCGGTTGCCTTTATAAATGTAAAGGTAATGATTTGTTAACAGACTTAATGAAGGTTTTAATTAGCAGAAATATAACTGGAAATAATAGTATCATGAAGTCAGGCTGTATAATTTATATTTTTTCTGTGAATTTTTTTTTAAACATCTAGATGAGTCGTGTATGAAATTTTAATTCTATAAAATCAAATGTTGTAAAAGTAGCACTAAATGCTTTTGCATTTGAGAAAGGAATTTATAAATATTTTCAAAACAACTCAATATACTAAATCTTATCCTGATATACAAATGTAATATTCTTTCAACAAAAAGATGTGTATTTAAAACAATTCAAGTACTCAATAGAATTCTAAGAAAACACACAAGTTCATTGGAGATGACCTTAACCCTGTTGTTCAGGGATAGAAGTGTTAACAGTTATTTTATTGTAAAATACATTGAATTTTCTGTATTACATGGTTATTATACATTTTCTCCTTTAAAAAATAAAAAAAATGATGCAAATCATTTTAGTTAATTAACCAACTAGTTACCTTGTAAATAAAACATCATGATAGCACTGAATTTTAACTAGTTTTGATTTATGTTTGGTACTGTCAGACAATTATTTAAATTTTTTTATTTTAGTTATTTAAAAGGTCTTTAAAGTTTCAATAATTATTTTCATATGCAATGTTGTTTTAAATATTGACTAATCTCATAAAATTGCAGCACTCTTCATTATGAATACACAACCTGAAAATCCACTGACGATCTACAAGACCATAAATAGACTGGCTTTGTTTCCTTTTCACTTAGGCTATTTTTAAGAATAGTATTACCAAACAAAAAAAATGGATGTTTGGCCATCTGCCACCCAAAGCCAAACTTGTGAGGCAGTTGCTGGTGGAAAAGGAAAAGGTTTATTCAGGCGCAGCACAACCTGGGAGAATGGTGGACTCCCGTCTGAAAGACCATTACATTCTTCCCACTCAAGCCCAAGGTTCTTATAGGCATAGGGAGCAGAGGACTTTTCCCCCTAATCCAATTACCTTTCTAGGTTTTGGCTAGCTGGGAGCCTTATCCATTCATCTTACTAGCTTTTAGCATTTCTTGGTGTAAGAACCTACCCCTGCTGCCATCTTGGCCAGTGGGCAGAGACTCCCCTTAAGACCTATTGTTTTGGATTACTATCTGAGAATTTCATGGAGTTACTCCTGATGCAGATTAAAAAAAAAATTCATAAGTTTTATATTAACCAGTGTAGTAAAAAAATAAAGCTCACAGACAAAAACAAAAGAAGAGAAAGAAAGAAAGAAAGAAAGAAAGAAAGAAAGAAAGAAAGAAAGAAAGAAAGAAAGAAAGAAAGGAAGAAAGAAAGAAAAGAAAAGAAAGAGAGAGAAAGGAGGGAAGGAGGGAGGGAAGGGTGGAAGGAAGGGGAAAGATCTCAAATAAGCAATCTCAATTTACCCGGAAACGGAAAAAGAACCAAGGGAGCCCAACATTAGCAGAAGTAAGGAAATAAAGATACAAATAAAAATTTAAAAATAGAGACTACGAAGACAATAGAAAAAATCAATAAAAGTATATTTTTGAAAAGTTAAACAAAATTTCACCAAGAAAGAGAGAATTCAAATAAATAAAATAAAAAAATAAAGAGATGCTACAAACTGATACCACAGAAATACCGTGGATCATAACAGGTTACTATGAACAACTACATGCCAACAAACTGGATAACCTAAAAGAAATGGATAAATTCCTAGAAACACAGAACCTATGAAGACTAAATCAGAAAGAAAGAGAACAGATTGATTACTCATAAGGAGACTAAATCAGTAATCAAAAATGTCTGAAAAAAAGTCCAGGGCCAAATGGTTTCACTGGTGAATTCTTCCAAATATTTATAAAAGAATTAATACCAATCCTTCTCAAAGTTCTGCCAAAATATAGAAGAGGAGGGAACACTTGCAAACTCATTTTATGAGGCCAGCATTACCCTAATGCTGAAGCCATACGAGGGCACTACGATAAAAGAAAACCTTAAGCCTATATGCCTAATTAACATAGATGCAAATATTCTCAATAAAATATTAGCAAACCAAATTCAACAATGCATGAAAAGAATCATACCCCATAATCAAGTGGGATTTATCCCAGAGGTGCAAGGATGATTCAACATCTGCAAATCAATCAATGTGATACACCACCTGAACAAAGTGAAGGGTAAAAACTGTATGATTATCTCAACAGATACAAAAGAAGTCAGTAAAATTCAACATTCATTTATGATAAAAGAAAAAATCCTCTAAACAAAGTGTGGATAAGAGGGAAAGTGCCTCAACATGTAAAGGCCATATATGTTAGCATTATACTCGACAGTTAACATCATACTTGACAATGAAGAGCTGAAAGCTTTTCCTCTAAGATCAAAAGCAAGACAAGGATGCCTGCTCTTGCCACTTTTATTCAACAAAGTATTGGAAGTCTCAGCCAGAGCATTTAGGCAAGAAAAGGAGATAAAAGTCATCCTAATCAGAAAGGAAGAACTAAAACTGTCACTATTTATCGACATGATCTTATACATAGAAAACCCTAAAGACTACACACACACACACAAACTGTTAGAATTCATAAACAAATATAGCAAGTTTGCAGAAAACAAAGTCAATACAGTCATGCACCACTTAATGACTTGAACATGTCTAAGGAATGCATCATTATGTGATTTCTTCATTGTGCAAACATCATAAAGTGTACTTAGACAAACCAAGATGGTATAGTTTACTATATACTTAGGCTATGGTACACCACCCCATATAAGTGGTCCATTGCTGACCAAAATGTTATATGTCATATGACTATACACAAAAATCAATTGTGTTTCTATGTATTAGTAACAAACTATTAGAAAGAAATTTAAGAAAACAATGCTGTAATTTATAATTACATCAAAAATAGAATACTTGGGAATACATTTAACCAAGGAGCTGAAAGACCTATACACGGAAAACTGTAATACAATGATGAAAGGTATTGAAGATGAAAATAAATAGATTATTTCATGCTCATGAATTGGAAGAATATTGTTAAAATGTCCATATACCCAAAGCATCTACAGGCTCAGTGCAATTCCTATAAAAATTCCAATGGCATTTTTCACAGAAATAGAACAAACCATCCTAAAATTTGTATAGAACCACAAAAGCCCCTGAACAGCTAAAGCATTCTTTAGGAAGAAGGTTAGGCGCCTTGTACTTTCTGATTTCAAACTATATTAAAAGCTATAGTGATCAAAACGGTATGGTACTGGCATAAAAAAAGACATAAATCAATGAAACAGAATAGACAATCCAGAAATAAACCCATACATATAGTCAATTAATCTATGATTTTTAAAAAGCCAAAAATATACAATAGGAAAAGGACAGTTTCTTCAATACATGGTTTTGAGAAAACTGGAAAGCTAGATGCAAAAGAATGAACTGGGCCACTATCTTATACCATACATAGAAAGTCAAAGTGAATTAAAGAGTTGAACGTAAGGCCCAAAACCATAAAACTGATAGAAGAAAACAGCCAGCTAACCCCTTGAAATGAGTCTTAGGGTTAATTTTCTTGATTTGACTCCAAAAGAAAAGGCAACAAAAACTAAAATAAACAACTGGGACTACATCAAACTAAAAAACTTCTGCAGCCCCGGCCAGGTGGCTCAGTTGGTTGAAGCATTGTCCCGTACACCAAAAGGTTGAGGGTTTATCCCTGGTCAGGGCACATAGAGGAGTTGCAGGGTACAAAATCAATATACAAAAATCTGTTGCACTGTTATACACTAAACAGCGAAAAATCAGCAAGAGAAATGAAGAAAATAATTCCATTAACATTTCCAACTACGACAAAAAATAAAACCCTAGCATTAAGTTTAACTAAGGAGGTGAAAGACCTGTACTCTGAAAACTATAAGACATTGTTGAAAGAAACTGAAGAAGACTCAAAGAAATGGAAATATATTTTATGCCCAGGGACTGGAAGCATTAACATTGTTAAAATGTCCATGTGACCTAAAGCAACCTACAGATTTAATGCATTCTCTATCAAAATATACTTCACAGAAATAGAACCAAAAAATTCTAAAATTCGTATGGCACTACAGGAGATCCAAAAGAGCCAAATCAATCCTGAGGAAAAAAAGAAGAAAGCCAGAGGGAGCACCTTTCCTGATTTCAAACTATACTACAAAGCTATAGTAGCCAAAGCAGTACCTGGCAGGAAAAAAGGGCACATGGATCAATGGAACAGAATTAAGAGCCCAGAAATAAACCCACACATATATGAACAACTAATTTTTGACAGAGGAGCCAAGAACATACAATGGAGAAGTAAGTCTCTTCAATAAATGGCATTGGGAAAAGTGGACAGCTTCATGAAAAAGAATGAAACTAGACTACTGTCTTATACCATACACAAAAATTAAGTCAAGTGAATTAAAGATGTGAACACTTAAACACAGTTGCCTTAAGAAAACTTTTTGTAAATCATTATACTAATAATTATGAACAAGAAAAAATAGACTTGAACATAAAACCTGAAGCCACGGCATACACAGGAGAAAACATAGGTGGTGAGCTCCTGGACATCGGTTTCAGTGATGTTTGCGTGGACTCTATTCCAACAACAAGGGGAACAAAAGCAAAATGAATAAATGAGAATACATCAAACTAAAAAGCTTCTGCACTCAAGGGAAACCATCAATAAAACAAAAGGGCAACCTACTGAATGGGAGAAGATATTTGCAAATCATATATCTGGTAAAGGGTTAATATCTGAAATATATAAAAAGAACTCATACATATCAACAATAAAATAAGCAACCCAACTTTTCAAAAACCAGAGGATTTGAATAAACATTTTCCCAAAGAAGACATACAGATAGCCCACAGGCACATTAAAAGATGTTGAACATCACTAATCATTAGGAAATAAAAATCAAAACCACAGTGAGATGTGGTTTTGACAGGTCAAAACCTCACACCTGTCAGAATATCTATTATCAAGAAGACCAGAAATGACAAGTGTCAGGGAGGATGCAGAGAAAAGGGAACCCTTGTGCACTGCTGGTAGGGATATGAATTGGTAAAGTCACTATGGGAAACTGTAAGTTCCTCAAAAAATTAAAAATTGAACTACTCTATGATCCAGCTATTCCTCTTCTGGGTATTTAACCAAAGAATACAAAAATACTAAATTGAAAAGATACCTATATCTATCTGTCTATCTATATCTATATCTATGTCTATTCATTGCAGCAGTATTTTCGGTAGCCAAGATATTGAAGCCAGGGCGCAACCAAGCTGTGGTCTCCTGCTGCCTGTCACCATCCAGCCAAAAAGCTATACAGAGACAGAGATTGGATTTACAATTGTGCTTTTGTCAGTATCAAAGGCCAGCAATCTGAGAAGGTGGTAGGTAAAAACCCTAACACCCAGCTTCCTCTTGACCTTTCAGAAGCAAGTTTTTAGAGGGGAAAGGTGGGGATTTGGGAGGCACAAATTTCTAAGGAGCACAAAGACACGCCCTTTCTCTCAGGAGTAAGGAGCAGGGAAGCCCAAAGAGGAGTGGCGCGGCTTCCACTGTATCTCTCTGTTTGCATTAGCATCCCCCTCTTCTCGGGACACCTGTGTGGTTTATGGTCAGGAAGCTATGTATTCTCTGGTTAGAGCAGGGAGGTATAAAGCATTTGCTCTCAAATGTCCTTGGTTAGGGGAGATAAGGTCTTAGACTTAGCAGCTGGTTCTAAGTTGCTCAGACAGTTTGGCCTTGCTTAATTTTCTTGTCTCAGTTTCCCCATTCCACTTGCCCAGGAATTTTCCTAGCTTTGCACTATCCTATCTCATTATGGAAGCAACCCGAGTGTCCATCTATGGATAAGTGGATAAAGACATATACGCAGTGGAATATTACTCCATTAAAAAAAACAGGTGAAATCCTGTCATTTGAGACAAGATGGATGGACCATGATAACATTATGCTAAGTCAAATAAGTCAGACAGAGAAAGACAAATACCATACGGTTTCACTCATATGTAGAATATAAAAACAAAACAAAAACAAACTCATAGAGGAAGACAACAGATTGGTGGTTACCAGAGGGAAAGAGGGGTGGTGGGAGGGTGAAACAGGTAAGGGGACCAATTGCATGGCAACAGATGGAAACTAGGCTTTCGGTGGTGAGCACGATGTAGTAATAAAGCTGTGCTCTATAATGTTGCACACCTGAAGCTTATATAATGTTAGAAACCCATGTTACCTCAATAAAAAATAAATTATAAAAAACAAAATAATAAAGTAAAAATAAAGAGCTTCTGCACAGAAAAGGAAATCATCAACAAAATGAAAAAGCAACCCGTGGAATGAATAAAAATATTTGCAAATCACCTATCAAATAAGGAGTTTATATTCAAAATATATAAATAACTTCTGCAACCCAATAGAAAAAAATCCAATTTAAAAATGGGAGGAAAAATAAAATAAAATAAAAATAGGCAGAGAATTTCAACAGACATTTTTCCAAAAGAAATGAAACCACTAATTCAAAAAGATATATGCACCCCTACATTCATTGCAGCATTGTTTACAGTAGCCAAGACATGGAAGCAACTTAAGTGTCCATAGATGGATAAACAGATAAAGAAAATGTGGTCTAAATATAAACAGTGGATTTTTAAAAAGAATTAAATCTTGCCATTTGCAATATGGACAGAATTTGAAGGCATTATGTTAAGTGAAATAAGTTAAACAGAGAAAAACAAATATTGTATAATCTCACTCAGATGTGGAATCTTAAAAAAATGGCTCTAGCTGTTATGGAACTTTAGGTAGTTTTACAAAAATTTTTTATCCTCACCTGAGGGCATTTTTTAAATTGCTTTTAGAGAGAGGGGAAGGAGGAGGGAGGGGGAGAGAGAAAGAGAGACATCAACGTCAGAGAGAAACATCAATTGGTAGCCTTCTCGTATGCACCCAACCAGGGATAGAACCCACAACTTGGGTATATGCCCTGACGAGGAATCTAACCCGCAAGTTTTTCGTCTACGGGACAAAGCTCCAACCAACTGAACCACACTGGCCAGGGTGGGACTGCAAGTTTTAATGTATTCATTATCCTTCTGAAACTTAATTCTTTTGCCCCGTCACCTGCCCACTTTTGAATGTGTGCCAGGCACACACACAAAAAAATACCTTTGCTGCCATTACTGAAAACATTTACAGAACTGAGTGAGCCCTTGATGGTGCATCATCCACCTTGAACACATGGGCAGCCATGGTTTGAAGAAAGACCCACTGCCAAAATCCCCTGGTTCCTGCACCATAACTATCCCCTTGGGAAAAGTGCCCCCTTCTCTACCCCAACCTTCATCCCCCCTTACCCTGCTCCCCAGAGGCAGGCTACAACACGTGCTCTTCTAACCCCCCACTTTTTAAAATAGGAAATGTACAGCCACTATGAGCAATACTTGCCTTCAAAATGCATTTCCGAACTCAATTATCAGAGATGAATCAGTCAAACCTAACAAGGTCAAATGAGATCAGGATCAGTATATTCTCATGGTCCCCTGGGGAGGAGAGGTAGCAGGAATCTATGGGTGTTTTTTTTTTCAGGAGAAATTTTACATGAAGTAGTTTGTAGAAAATAAAATTTGACCTTACAGTGTGCACCCCACACAGCTCCCTCCTGGCCCTGCCCCCTGGTCAGCATCTTTCCGGCCTTCCTCCTCCTCCACTCCTGATTCCAGACTTCTGCGTGGTGTCCTTGCCTCGGGCCACAGAGGCCTGGCAGCTTGCCACCCAGTCCCCTCTCCCACCCCCCACCCCACAAGGAAGCCCAGCACAGGCCACAGCAGCCCTCCCCATCCTCTACCCTCCCTCAAAGGCCTTCTACTCTCCCTCCTGAGCTCTGCCCATCTTTTTGCCATCTCTCCCTGTCCTGGTCTTGGGGGCCCTCCCAACCAGGTGAAGGCTGCCTGGTGGCCTTAGTGGGATAAACAGCCAGGGGAAGACAGGCCTTTATCTTAAACTCATAAACTAAGGTAGGAGCGGAGTCTTTCCTCTCATTTTCCCTCCCTCTCTCCATCTCTCTATCTCTATTTCGATGTCTGTCTCTAACACAGACAAATGCATTCACACACACATACACACATACACTCCCTGCACCCAAACCACACAGATGTTGCCTACTTCCCATGGTCATTCTGGCCATCCCCCTTGTCTCTCCAAAGCCAAGGACACTCCCTGTGTCCCCAAAACCCCAAAACACGGCAACTCTGACCCAAACCATGCGGCTTCTGCAAACTGCAGTGAAAATAGAAAAGGCGTTTGTTCTCATGTCAGCGTGTTCCATCCCTTCTGCACCCTGACCCCACGGGCCCCGACGTCATGTGGTGAGGTGCTGTGGGGACCGGGCTGATCCCGTGAGTGTTCCAGGCCCACTTTGACCCCTGCTTCACTAATGCCCAAGAGGCCAAACTTTTCAGGATTTGGTAGCAGATTAAAATCCAAGCCAACAACAACAGGAGGAGATGAGGGGAGAGGAAAGCAAATGAAATGTTAAAAAAATTAAGCAATACTTGCATTTTCATTAGTAGGAACATGTGAGATGAAGCACGTTATGTTATTAGGCATTCTTGCGATTCAGTAAACACAGCTGAATAAATTTATAAATATCAGCATTAAGCGAGATTTAACGAGAAGCTGTTTATCTTCTGGCTGTCAGGCAGGCAGTGATACTCTGTGTGTCACTCCCCAGCCGTGCAGTCTCTGACCTGGCCCAGGTAAACACACCGCCCCACCCCCCGGGGTGGGAGGGGCTGCTGAGGAGGCCTGGGCAGTGAGAGTCCCTGTCCCAGTTTCCCCAGCAGTGCAGGGAGGGTCTGGGTCACTCAAGGACACTTTTTAACCTCTCTGAGTGAAAACCCCTTAACTGCACACCAAGAAATCATCGCCTCACTCAGAAGGCTGCTGTGAGGACCACAGGAGTTACTACAAACACCTGGCTCGTAAGAGGTGCACAACCAAACAGCTTCACTGCTTCCTTTATCTCCGGAGCTGGGCACTGCAGCCTCGATGGAGAGAAGACAGGTAGCAGGCAAAGGGGAGTGACAAGGCAGCCAAGGGGGGACCTGGACACGGGGAGCCTGGTGGGTATCCTGCTGTGCTGTGAACAGACGGTGGGACTCTGTTTCCATGA
>PVJD01013890.1:0-31783 GCA_004026545.1 Mormoops blainvillei | reverse complement strand
GTCCTGGGAGGAGGTCAGTGTGACTTCCATTCACTCCTCCACCATCTTGATTGTCTCTAGATTTATTTTTAAACAGAGGGTAGTAGATTTTTAATATCAAACCACTTTTATTTTAACATAGAACAAATATCATTAAATGAAAACATATCATGGAACTTTTTATAATAACAGTACAATGCAATCACACAAGTCTCACAATCAGATATCAGACTTAAATATCACATCATCAAATTTAATAAGGCAAAAATACGTAAAATGTAAGAATAAGTATTTAGAAACAGATTAGTAGGAGGTATTAATTAATTTCTCTCATTCTATGAATGATCTAGTGGACAAAAATAAGGCTGTAAAAGACTTAATGAATAATATTAATAAAAATGTACCCTATATGCAAATTTCATATATATGATGGATATGTACATACGTATATGTATACACACACATATACTAAAAAGAATATACTTCTTTTTCAGATCCCATGAAACATTAAAAAAATTATAACATATACAGGATCCAGCAGAAGTAGCGCCATTGAGGGTGATAGGTAGGGTATATGAATGTCTCCCACGAGATGGACAGCAATTTGAACATTTCACCTAAAATGCCATATGGTATGCTTGAGTGCGATATTGTTATGTTACAGAATTACATGCTTATGATTTTATAATAAAAGATTTTTATGTAATACCAAGGGGCATTATTTGTGTCTGACACTATATTGTTCCACACAGAAAAAAAATGCCATTAATAAAAATTACATACATTATTTATTGAATATTATTAATAACTAGTAACAGAAAGGAAAAATAAACCTAAATAAAGATTAAATAATTTTTAAAGCAAAAATTAAACCAAATTGAGAAATTATCTATAAAATGACATCTAGAGAATGCTGCGTAAACACTGCTTAAAAGAAAATTCAAACCCTTAAATATATATATATGTATATATATATGAAGTGAAAGAAACAAACCCAGCATACAATTCAAAGAGGAAGAAAATAAATGAAATCAAATTTAGAGAAGCAAGAGAAATTAAATATAAAAATATTACAACAGACATTAATGAATTAGAAAACAAAAAACTCGTAGAACTAATATATGAAACAGCAATGCTATGAGAACAAAAAATGATGAATAACTAAGGAGAAACCACAAATTCATAAAATAAAAGTATAAATGGGGAAATAACTACAAATACAAATAATATTAATCTCAAGTGTGTTGAACTCAAAGTAAATTTTAAAATTAAGATGAAATGGAAATCTTAGAAAAATATAAGAAACTATAAAAGATATAAATAAAAATTAATTTCTACCCAAAATTAAAGAACAAAAATTTTCAATGCTATTTCAGAACACAGAAAAAGAATTAATACTTCCGCCGTGGCTGGTGTGGCTCAGTTGGTTGGAGCATTGTCCCATAGACCAAAAGGTCACAGGTTTGATTCCTGACGGGGACACATGCTTATATAGCATCTTTGTCCCCCATTGGAGTGTGTAAGAGAGGCAACTGATCTGTTTCTGTCTCACATAAATGTTTCTCTCCTTCTCTCTAAAATCAGTAAACATGTCCTCAGGTGAGGATAAAAAAAAGTATTAATATTTCCAATTATTTTATGAAATGCTCAAATAATTGCTTATAAACCTGCCAATTATATAAAAATTTATAGACCAATTTCATTTATAATATTGCTTCAAATATAGTAATCATTATAAAAATAAACTCTGTAGTATATATACAAACACATATTTTAATATTAGAAGTTTTAATGATGTAATTCTCCATACCAAAGAGTTTGAAACAAAAAAACATGATATTTTCATATAGAATATAAGAGATTTGATAAAATCTAATATCTGTTTTTGATCAAAACAAATTAGATATCAATTATTATTTTTTTGCAAGAATAACTGTAATGTTGTGCTATGTGTCTCAGTTCCAATTTTTATTTCACTCTACATGAGAAGACAGATTTAATATAAAAGAACTTCTCACCCAAGGCCTGTTGATGTTTTATTAAGCTACTGTTAACATTATCAATAAGTTAAATTCGATTTAAAAACCAGCATTACACATAATGTGGGAACTCTAGAAGTCTTCCAATCAAAGAATAATTCAAGAAAGTCTAATAATATTTAACCTTGTTTATTATGTTTAGCTTATTTTCTCAGACAACAAAAATAAATGAAAGGACTTCAAATTTGGAATAGAGGTAGGTTTTTATAATTTGCAGATTATGATTATGTCTATGCAAAGCCCAAGAGAATCAACTGAAAAACACTGACAAATTATAAACGAATTAAATAAGGTAGCTGGGTAAAACACTAAACTGCAGAAGTTAATAGCTTTCCTAAACACAATTACAAAATATGTACATGTCAAATTGTAATGTAAAAAATTAAATAAAAGAAATATCCCATGTGTAGAAATAATTAAAAATAAAATAATAATAAGGTTTAAAATAGTCAATAAAGAAATGTTTGCTCAATATCATTAGCCATCAGGGAAAGGCAAATTAAAACTACAATGAGATACCATTTTCTTCCACTATGATGGCTAGAATTGAAAAGACTGACAATACCATGGGCTCTGAAGATGTGGAGCAACTAAAAATATACATTGCTGGTGAGAACGCTATTCTAGAAAACAGTTTGTCAGTGCCAACTGAAGTTACACGTGGCACTTTCAGTAAAATCCAGCAATCCTATTCCTAAAAATAAAAACGTATTCATAGCAGCTTTATTCATAATAATCCCAAACTTGAAACCACTCCATCAACGGGTAAATGTATAAAAGAATTTTAATATACCCATACTACACAACAATGAAATGTGATGAACTGATGAACTGGAAGCAACCTAGTGCCCCACAGTAAATGAGTGGATCAAAAAACTATGGTGCACTTACACAATGGAATACTACACAGCAGAAAGAAAGAGCTACTGCCCTTCGCAATAGCATGGATGGAACTGGAGAGCATTATGCTAAGTGAAATAAGCCAGGTGGTGAAAGACAGATACCAAACGATCTCACCTATAAGTGGACCCTAATCAACAAAATAAACAAGCAAGCAAAGCATAACCAGCAACATTGAAATAAAAAACAAACTGACAGTAACCAGAGGGGAGGAGGGAGGCAGATGACAGGGGAAATGGAGGGGAAGGGTCACCAAGAAACATGCATAAAGGACCCATCAACAAGACCAAACGGAGGAAGGTTTGAGGGTGGGAGGTGGGGATGGGTGGGCCTGGGGAAACTGGAGTGGGGAAAATGTTGACCAAAAAAGAAAAAATAGACAGGCGGAGGCTAAGAATAGTATAGGAAATTGAGAAGCCAAAAAACTCATATGTACTACCCATAGACATGAACTAAGGGGGCGGGGGATGATGGGATGGGGTGCATGGGGTAGGGGGTAAAGGGGAGAAAGAAATGGGACAACTGTAATAGCATAATCAATAAAATATACAAAAGAAAAAAAATAGATGGTTTCAAAAATATTATGCTGAACCAAAGAAGGCACACACAAAAAATACATGTTGTATGATTTCACTTATGTGAAACTCCAGAAAAGAACATATTGGCCCTGACCACTGTGGTGGCCACCATTGGGTGGGCGTCGTCCTGCAAAGCGAATGGTTGTAGGTTCTATTCTCAGTCAGGCCACATACCTGGGGTATGGGTTTGGTCCCTGGTCAGGATGTGTGTGATTGGTAACTGATTGATGTGTCTCTCTCACATTGATGTTTCTCTCCCTCTCTTTCTCCCTCCCTTTCCTTCTCTCTGAAAACAAACAAACAAGCAAAAAACTATAGTGACAGAAAGCATATATGTATTTGCGTTGGGACAGGCATAGGAGGAGAGAATTGACTGGGATGTGATATGAGGGAAACCTGGGATGATAGAAGTGTTTTGTATCTGAATTGTGATGGTTATGTGGTTTTATAAATTTGTCACAATTAATGGGATGCACAGTTAAAAGCAGTGTATTTTATGGTATATAAACTATATCTCAATAAAGTTGATTAAGAAAACAAGACATATTATAAACTGACAATAATCAACACTATAGCACTGAAGCATGACTTACCAGAGTAATTAAATAGACTAGAGAGACCAGAAATTTCTCCAAAATATCTGGTAATTTAGAACATGATAAAGATGGCATTATTTATTAGTAGAGAAAAGGTGGTAATTCAAATGACAGTGAGATAATAGATTAGTCATGGGGGGGAAATAAAACTTCATGCCTGTTATAAGTCAAATTGTGTGCCCACAAAAGAAATGTTGCAGTCCTAACCCAAATACCTCACAATGTCACCTTATATGGAAAAGGTTTCATTGCAGATGTAATTCATTAAGATGAGGTCATATTGGGTAGGGTGGGCCCCTATCCAATATGACTGGTGTCCTTATAAAAAGAAATAAAGACACAGACGCAAGAAGGCCATGTCGTGATCGAGGCAAAACTTGGAATGATGAAATATAAGAGGCAAGGAGCACTGCCGCTCATCAGCCACCACCAGACACTGGGAGGAGGCAAGGGAAGGGGACTCCCCAGGGTCTAGAGGGGGGCTATTCTTGCTGATACCTTGATTTAGGACTTCAAGCCTTCAGAACTGTGAGAGAACAAATTTTTGTTGTCTAAGTCGCCCAGTTGGTGTTATTTTTTATGGCCCTGGGAGACTAATGCAAAGCCTACTTAACTCTTTATGTAAAAAATAAATCACTTGCAATATGAATAAGTCCTAGATTTGCTGTATAACATTGTGCCTAGTTAACAATGCTATATTGTATTATACACTTAAAAATCTGTTAATGGGTAAATCTCACATGAAGTTTTTTAATCACAATAAAATAAGCTAACTAAAGGATTAAAAAGAAGAGGTAATAGAAGTAGCAGAACATACCAGACATGAGAAGTAAGTTCAGATTGGGGAAGGTATTTTCACTGTGGCACTATATTTAAAAGACATAAATTAGCACATTGCTGTAAAAAACTAAATATTTCTAAAGTATTTATATCAAAAATAAAATTTAATATATAATATCACGAACCCATTTGTCAAAAGACAGAGGTGCTATTTTTTATTTCTGATCATCACAAACTGGTAAATTGTTCCAAATGACCCACCGAGATAAATTACGAAAACTATAAATATCTGTTTAAAAAAAATATACAAAATATTTGTTCAAGTCTTTGGTGAACTACAAAGGCAGTGAAGAGTTAAAAGGCTAAGGCGGTATTCCTTTGTATATTTTATATACACAATTATGTCTGCTGGTAATAGCAGTATTATTTTTATTTTCAATCATTATATTTCTACTTATTTCTTTTTTGCTAAGGCATCTCGTGGTATCACACCCAGCATTTTAGGTTTCATGAGTTGCACCCTGATTGGTCTCTTGTGTTCTTATAATACCTTGGAGATTAAATTGCTCCATAGTTTGACCTAATTAAATTAAGGCTTCTTTATAGGAATCATTTTTGAGGTAAGTTGTTGAAGTTTGTTAACCTAATCCTAGGGATGCTATTCTTAGCTTCCCATCCCTCCGGTTCTTTCTAGTAAACTAGCTGCCCTACAGCTTACCTGACGCTCTCATGGAGGTACCAACCTCTTCTTAACCACTTACAAGAGAATCGCCATTGTTTTTACGAGTGTTCTTAGTCTTGAACTTTCCCATGCTCTGTTCCAAATAAAGTTCCCTTGTGGAGAGCTTTGAAACTAGCCCTTTTTTCTTATAACCTGTTTCTTCTGAGCAAAACTGGGGGGACACTGTTGTGGAGCTTGGGATGGGGACCATGACATGCTTCTCTTGAGTGACACACCTGCTTCATGAGCATGACGCTGAGTGGAGCAGCACCATGCTTCCCAAGCGTGGAAATTTTGCCTCGCAATCAAGTTGCGACAAGGGTAAGCAGGCCCCTTATCCTTAGTGTGCTACCTGTGATCTAGAGCCCCGGCCCTACAAGTCAGGCCTGGCTGGAGAAAGGGAGCCCTAACCTCTTGACCATGCTCACCTGGAACTTAGCCCCTGCTACATGGAACTATGAGGCGGCTGAGAAATGCTGGTGACCTACCTATGCAGTAGCCTTCGACTGAAAACTGGTTGGAGAGGAAGATGCATCTTCCTGACTGAGCCCAGTCAGAGTAAATCAGGTTTAAATAAGAGTGCTTCCGTCATGCTGAACTGGGAAAGGAGAGGGGGACATGGCCCTAGTGTCAGGGAGAGAACAGACTCTCCCTGTTCTTAGCCAGAATTTGTTAGACTTTCTAGAATAAATGTTTTTCATATGCCCCTAGAACAAAGCCTAAAGACTTTAAATGTTTTCTTTTGAATAATTTTTGCCTGTTACAGTTACTTCTCTCAGGAGAGGTTCTGCATAGCTCCTCACACCACCATTTTGGACACTGTCCTCCTCAGGAAGGTCTTTGATCAGACACAAAAAAGTATAAACCACAAAATAAAATAAAATATACATTTAATTCCCGCAAAATTAAAAAAATTATCTTGCCATGGCCGGTGTGGCTCAGTACTTTGAGTGCTAGCCTGTGAACCAAAGGGTCACCAGTTCAATCCCTGGTCAGGGCGCTTGCTTGGGTTGCAGGCCAGGTTCCCGTTTGGGGGCCTGTGAGAGGCAGCCAGTTGATGTATCTCTCGCACATGGCATTCCTTTCCCTCTCTTTCCCCCTCCTTTCCCCTCTCTCTAAAAATAAATTTAAAAAAATAAAATAAAATAAAAATTAAGAAATTATCTTAACTGAAAAAAGCATAGCAACAATAAAAATATAGGTCAGGTATTAAGAGAAATTTTTTGAAACAAATATAGTCAACAAGAACAGGTATGTAGAATATAAATGGAGTTTCCTCCAAATCAGTAAGAGAGGCCATAATCCAATGGAAGAAAATAAATACTAGACATGAATTTTAAATTTATGGAAGTAGAAATCCAAATGATCAAAATACTTATGCAAACATTCAACTTAAGTAATTATCTATGTAATGCAAATTAAAACCACAGTAGGATTTTCACCTCATAATCTCTAGCATATTTGAAGATATGCATAACATACAATCAACCATTTTCCCCCTACATATATTCCACAGGGGTTCCCTCTCAAATGTGCACAAAGAGGAAGGCGAAATATTTTCAGAGAAGCACAGTTTTGCATGTGAAAAAAATAAAAGTAAACTAGATGTCCGTCAACAGGAAAACAGACAGATTGTGGTATATTCATCAAATGTATTTCAATAGAGCAGTAAAAGTTAATGAACTATAGCTACATAAATCAACTTTGATGACTCACACAGACACAGTCCTGAGGTGAAAAAAAAAATAAATGAAAAAAGCATATTTTAGAACTCATATATTTTATATCAAGTTTTAAACCTATTTAACATGTTTTACCCAGATATAGAAGAATTACTGTAGATACTGTAAAATTATAATAATATGCAAAAAAATGGCAGGTGCCAAATTCTGGGTAGAGGTTACCTGTTAGAAGAGCGAGGAAACATGTTTTGGAAAGGGTACAAAGCTGGGCTTTAAATGTGTTGGTAATGCATTAACTGCTCTGTTCGGTTATACATGTTTCACAAATGTTTACTTTAGTATTTTTACATCAATTTTTATGTTGGCAGATTCACAAATTTAAGTAGCCAAAATGTGTGAAGGAACAAAATAGAGACTATGAGCATGGTGGATGGACTGTGAGCACAAAAGAAAGAGTATGGACCCTGCCTAGTCAGTGACAGGAAGCTCCATGGCGAGAGGGGACTTGTGCTGAGTCCTGAAGGATAAAAATGAAAGGAACGCTTCCTTCTAAGAGAGGGAAACGGAAAGACTGTTTACAGTAAGATGGGTCTTTTCGTTGCTGTTGTTACTGAGCCTCCAGGCCAAACAGAAGTAGCTGACTTTTTTTTTTTTTTTTTGTAGTCAGAGAGCTAAGAATAGTTTTTGCATTTTTAAATGGCTACATTTTAAATGGTGATATACATAATTTCTCAGTTTTGCCTCTTGGTCCACAAAGCCTAAAATATTTACTATCTGGCACTTTAAGTTTATGAGTTTGCCTGGGAAAGAAACAAAATACACTTATAGTTATAACACTGAGGCCATAATCATGGCATCAAAGGAATAAATGCTGTTTTATATTAGTCAGTTGCAAAGGACAGAAACATAACTAAAATTAACTTACGGAAAAAGAGTGAATTATTTACTTGTGAGTCTGAAAGCCCAGAATTATGGCTTCAGGTGCAACATGATCTAGGTGTTCAAATGATATAAAAATTTTGTCTCTGTGTCCCTACCAGGGGTCTCCAACCTTTTGGCATCTCTGGGCCATGCTGGAAAAAGAAGAGTTGTCTTAAGCCATACATTAACTACACTGGACATGTACTCACACAAAAAAATCTCATAGTGTTTTAAGTAAATTTACAGTTTCGTGTTGGGCCGCATTCATAACCCTCCTGGACCGCATGCGGCCCGCGGGCTGTGGGCTGTACAGCCCTGAGACTCTGCTTTCCTCCGTGTTGGCTTCATTCTCGGCTGAGCCCTCCCACTGTGGTGGAGCAGAGGACCAAGAGCAGCTCCGAGCTTAAAACTGAGCAGCCGGGCATCTGCCGTTCACGCTCGTTTTAGGAAAAGTCTGAGGATATATATTTCTTATCCTGGATCAACTGTCCACCCTTGGATGCAGGGGGCATGGATATTATATCTCCAGGGAAAATATGTCCCAAAAGTATGAGGTAGTTTTCCTAGAGGAAAAAGACAACAATACACAAGGAGGAAGAGTGGATACAAATGTCCCCTAAGCAATTGATGGCAATGACTCTTTTTGTTCACCAATAGCTATTTCATCTTTTCTCCCATCCCTGCCTCAAGGTCCCAAGGCTGATAAACTGACTCTCCTGGATCATTGAGTGTAATGCACTCTATACTTCCTATTTAGTCTGCTCACTTTGTGGTGGCATCCAATGTTTGGATTACCTCTGTTTTGGTTTCAGTCTGTAACTTTAAATTCACATTTGCCATCTCCTTGTAACTCAATGATTTCTTTTCTTTGGTTTGTTAATAAAACCTTTGAAAATTCAACTCCGTAGGTACCTCCTTTTCAAATCTATATTAGAAATTAGTGGGGCTCTGGCTGGTGTGGCTAAGTGGGTTGGGCATCATCTTGCGGACCAAAAGGTTGCCAGTTCGACTCCTGGTTAGAGCCCATGCCTGGGTTGCAGGCCAGGCCTCCAGTTGGGGTCAAGTGAGAGGCAACCGATTGATGTTTCTCTTGCACATTGATGTTTCTCTCCCTCTCTTTCCTTTTCTCTCCCTTCTCTCTAAAAATAAACAAATAAAACCTTAAAAAAAAAGAAATTAGTGGGAATGTTGGCACATGCTTAAAACTAACAAAGGGAAAGGAAGGGAAGGGAAGGGAAAGGAGGAAGGAAGGAAGGAGGGAAGGAAGGAAGGAAGGAAGGAAGGAAGGAAGGAAGGAAGGAAGGAAAGAAGGAAGGAAGGAAGGAAGGAAGGAATGGGGCAGAAGTCCCTAGCTATAGCTACTGAGACACTTCCTAGAGGAAGGTGGCCGAATTTTTATCGAATGTGCCCCTTGGTGAAATAATTGTCGGCAATAATGGGGTGAAAGCAGTGTGCTCCGAGCACTACTTGCCCATGTCTGTCCCATCTTTCAACTGCAAAGTGCCCGCTGCCTCACAGAGCACATCGAAATGTTGTTAATGACAGTGGTCTGAAGGCAACACACAGAAGTGAAATGATTTCTCTAGGTAGGCAAAATAATAATGGTAATACTTCTCTCATGGAGAAGCAAGGCTTGTGTGTACATCCCGATGCACCATTCCAATTCGCAGATGGGGAGCTGGAGCCGGGCGCCGATTTGTTCAGCTCTAGGAAACACTAGATGTTGAGGAAGGCGAGGAGAGATGAGATACAGAGGAATAAAGGCCATAGAGACATTATAAAAAGGGGATTCTTTTTCTGGTTTTCCCAGTGATTTGTTTCCATATTGCTGGAGAGCAGACCTCCTAGTATTATCAGAACATGCATGGAGTAAGAGAGCAAAGACTTTCGTTGTCTTTTATCTTCACGTCGACAACCTACTTACCCTACCACACTTCCATCTGAGTATTTCTCCTTCCATCTCCCTTGTCATTCACTGTAGGCAAATGACATCTAGACATCATGGCATCAAACCCTTCCATCCTGGGATCATTTATACCCTACCTGTGTGGTTAATGGGGCTTAATCAACTCAACCACACTTTTTCAGACTCCTCAGTTTCATCTTCTTGATTTTTTGCTCATGTATCTTTTAAATTTCACATACCTTACATAAACACATCCCATCCTCTTTTTGAACCTGTCTCCAAGCTGACCATCAAGAGCTCACACTGAGAATCTGATCACCATGATGATGGGCTACTTTATATACTTATAATTTCCAACCTCACCTGGATTATACCTCTCCATAATCCATTTCCTCATCTCTGGGTGATTGCTTTTCATATTTCTATAGCAACCTTTCATGAGGTTCAATGTGCATTATTGATAATTCGGGATTTATTAAAACACATATATCTCAGCCCCATTTCAAGAGATTCTGACTCAGTAGATCTGGGGTGCATTCTAAACATATCTAAAATAAACATGTGTATATCTAAGAAGCTTGCAGATGATATGAGCGATATTGGTCCTTGGGCTGCATTTTTCAGTAGCACTAACATACGGCTCCTGGCATTTAATAAATTTCCATATATGAATGCTTCAAAAACCTTATTTCTTTTCTTTCTTCGCTTTAGTAGACCTCTTCTACTTGACAACAGCCAAAAAAATTTACTGCAAAATACAAACTCTTTTAACGTCCTGTCCCCCTCCACTCATGCGTTTACCCAGCTCCAACCCTTCCCTTCATGTGTGCAAGGAGCAGTAGTGACTTCACTGCTGGCTTATTGAAGTAGGTGGGACAATGGGAGGTTTACAGATGAAGACCTGGGTCTGGTTTTTGGCTGACCTTCTCCATCACCTGCCCTCGGCACTATGGGGAAATAAGTGTAGGAAAGGTTCAGGACCTTCTTCTAGTCAACCCCCAAAGCCTGACACAGCTGACCATTTTTGTCTTGACTCCAGAAAATGGGAGTGTGCGCTACAAACGGAATAGCAGCAAGAGCAAAGGTCCTGAAACCAGGTAGACCTAACCTTATGTACAAGTTCCATCACTGTCTAACTGCACGGCCTTTGGAAATCACCTTGACCTCTTCTCCTAAAAGCAGTTTTACTGATTAATGTACATATGGATATTTGATCGCAAGTTTCGCAGTGCGAGAAACATAGCTTCCTTTCCTTCATCTTCCTCCAGTGTTTAAAGCCCTCATTCAGCTAGCAGGCAGATACATAATCTCAAGCATTCTAAGGGCTTCTCTTTTCGTTTCCCAAGCTCTTTCTTGTTCCTGGGCATGCATACAGTTCTGCAGTCGGGGTCGAGGATTTCCGATCCTGGATTAGTCAGCATCCATCCATACTGACATCCGCTGAGGTGTCAATTTCCATCTGGTGTTTTGTTGTCAATCCACGCAGGTTGTCCCCTGAGTCATGCCTCATTCCTGAACCCAAGGCCTTTCCAGGCTTACCTCTATCTGGCCTCCTTTCATGCCCTTCCTGGGTATACTGGAGCTAGCCTGCTGATTTCTACCTTAATCAGGCTGTAAAAAACTCGAAGCTTGAAGGGGTCCTCATGGCCATGCCACTCTCAACTTGAATTCGTCTTCTGCTCTTGCACCTTGCTAAGACCTGAATTCCGTGAGGCTGCCTATGGCCTATTGTCCGGGACACACCAGGGTGCCCTTTGTACCGTAGACCTTCCTTCTTCTCAGGGTTGTACCTGAGAATCAGAGACACAACAATCTTGGTGTTCAAGTTCTCTAAAACTATTTACTTCTGAAAATTGAAATCTTATGCTCTTTAAAAACAAAAACCTTTTTCTTCCACTTTCTTTTGTAACATTCATTCTATGAGTCTTTGAGTCAGTGGGCACCACAAGGGAAAAGGCTAATGGGTACAAAGAAATTGCAGGAAAAATGTCAGTTAATATTTCAAAACATCTCAAGCACATGCAAAACGGGATGAGATTATTTTTAGGTTTATTATGAGAATTCAATGCCATCACACAGGTTAAGTTCATAGCAGGCTCTGATTTGAAACAGATATTAGATAAATATTAGTTCCGTTCCCTTAGTTTCTCCTACCTTTCTGACCATTTGTCTTTTCCTCAATGGCTTTTCCTCCCATGCCTTTTCTTTAAAATTTAGTGGTTCTTGTTAAGAATGCTTGTTATGTACTTATCTCTCAAAATTTTCTACCTTTTATAATCCTACTGAACACCCACAGAAAACCCACACTCATCCTGCCCAGAACAGCACTCAGTGTTATCTCCCCAAATTTCTCCTTCTTCTTAGATTTTATTTGGCCATTATCTGACAATATTCTATTTATAATAGTTACATGTGATTATGTCATTACTCCCTTTTCAGTATTTATAACGGTGCTTCATTCCCTACAAGTAATGATATGCAAAGGTATCAACTATCTAGTGTCAACCTTCATGTCCATCATTAATCCTCAATTTTTTCCTTTTCCTCTGCCCTTCACCTCCCTCCCAAATCAGCGCTCAGCAAAGGTGTTATAAAAATAAGCTTGAGGTGTGACCAATTGTGATGTGACACAAGAGCTTTATTGCTACTAAAAAGTGACCTCAATCCTTTCCTTTCCCCACTTCAGTTGACCCCTTCTGCTTGACAACAACAAAAAATGCTATAAAATGTAAATTATTTTAACTCTCTTAGAATTTACTTTCTTGTATATGTATAACAGCATATATTATATAGAGTAGTGAACTCCAATAACAGGATCACATTCATAATAGAAAAAATAAGAAAAAGAAAAAAGGAAAAAGAAAAGGCCTTATCCACATCATCACGGTATTTCCTGCATAGTCCGGTGCCTGGAAGGTAGTAGATTCTCAGTAAACATTCCTGAGTAATGAATGTACCTGTGGAGGCTTTGCTGCTCCTGCTTCTCTCCTCTCCACCTGGCTGGGACCCTCCTGATGGCCGAAGGGTCACATGATGCCACCTCCTTAGGCACACTGTGGCTGGGGCTGCCCCTTTCCCACACAAGCTATTTTATTTTCTACTTGGCACCATTACACTCATTTTTCAAGCTTGGCTTAAAAAGCTCCTCTGTCAAGGCTTTCTTGACACTGTAGATCACCTGTCCCTTCCCAGAGGAATTAATCATTCCCCCTTTGTACTTCCATACCATTTGCTGAATGCAGTTCCAAATGCTGTAGCATTATAGACATCTTATTTGCTGTATGTATTACACCTTATTCTCCAATTACAAAGTGAACTCCTTGAGAAGCCTGTTTTTTTAATTTGAATTCTAGCATCATCATACATTGCAGACATTCTGTGAATTTTGCTTGGTTTCATTGGGTAGAAAACTTGAAGGTCAGAAGATTAAGAACTGTTGCCTTAGCCACACACACTGAACAAGTATGTCTGGGTTTTATTTTTAAGCAAAAAACATAATGGTTTGTCTTTCTGGGATGTTAGAATTATCTTTACCTAATACTTCCTTTCTGCTGTTGGCTCATCTGCTCTATGCACAGAAAAAAAAATCCATGTCCTTGTTCCCTAAGCGCTCCTGAAGAGACAGCAGACTGCAAATCCATGGTTTTCTTGCCTCCAAAACTTCCAAAGCTGCAGTGAACAAAAATGCACTTGAAGGCTTTGAGCCCAAACCAAAGCAGTGATGGAGAGCAAGTAGCAGGAGTATAGGAGATGAGTCACAGAACATCTAGGGAATCTCATCTTTGTGGCACACCTGGAGAGTACAGTGGGATGCCCATTCTGCAGCCCTTCCCAAGCATACCCATTTGGTGACAGTGTGCTGTAGTTATTGAGACCCAGTCCCTGCTCCTTGTCCCAATGAATGGCTGAAACATATGGTCCAATTTTTAAAAGTAGACAAATTACCCTCTCTTTTCACACAAGGTTTTGGCAAAGACAAACTCTTCTCACTGGCAAATGTTCTCCTTCTGTCTAGAGTTCATCCTTTGAATTCACTGTAAACCTATGGTTTCCATTTATGTCCTTTAAGGAAAAAAGATACCACAGAAATCCTTAAAATCAATTTCTGAAGTTATTCTCACTGAGAGACTCTAAAAAATTTTTCTAGTATCCCTGAGGTACCCTAGCCCCCAAAAGAACACTATCCACAGCCCAGCTAATTATTAAAGCCACATCCTTCTTGATTTAAGATCTTCCAATAGACAGCTAGAAGCTGAGCCATCACTTCACACCTGCCATGGAGTCAATCAGTTGGAGGAAAAAATATTTTTATGTCAATCAAGAAATCCTTGGGGAGGTTGTAACCTGTTATGATGCATTTCCCTTTGGTCACTGTGACTTAAGATCCTCGGCCTTAAAGAGCATGTGCCAAAAATAATTAGAAGTTAATCTTGATGGTATTCACATATAAGTGAAGCATTTAGCACCGGAGTGTTTGTACCATCTGAGCGAGAAATCTAGGAGTCCGTCTTCCCTGGTGCCACCGTCAGCATTGCCATTAATCAAATGTATATTGAGATTCAAAGCTAATGCACTAATGCTGCAAATATTTAACACCAATGTGATTACCATTATCCTGTATTAATGTCCTGCCACTGGTGTTAACAAGGCCAGTATAGCAAACTGACTAATTCTCAATGCCCCTAGCATCCCGTGGTGAAAGAGATGGATTTTCCAGGAAACAGCCATTGTGGAAAACAGCAATATATAGGGCTGAGGCTGGCCTTACACATTTTAGTGGTTACAAAAATGTCTCCCCCTACCCCTTGTGAGTTACAGCGCACCCAGGTGTGACACTGAATCACCTTATCTCTCCCAGTAACTGCTCTGTTGTGCCCGGCTCAAGGGCATTCATCTGAATGACACCAACCTCAAAATCGAAATTTGGGCTCTAAATCTTGAGCACGGGATATTTTTCGTTATGGACCAGATTTCAGAGAGCCCCATAGAAGACAGAGAATCACCAACACACACCTGGTTTGCACTTGTTCACAACTCATCTTGGCCATTGCAACATTCTGTCCTTAGGATGACCTTACAGAAAAGAAGAGCTAACGGGAATAGCTACAAAAATGAGAATGACTGAGGAGTAAATAAAACAACAGGGAGGCAAGCAGGGACCGTGGTGGCCAGACCGAACTAGAATAAAACAAATTCATTATACTGTAAATTGCTCACACTATATAGGAGTCTATTACCAGGAGTTTGTGAGAACTGGGGAAGGGGGGTAGACTCCTACTGTATTCAGAGCCCATCGATCACTCCAAAATCCCCAGAGCCAGAGAAATCTAACTCCTGATGGATTGTTTATGGTTGTAGGGGGTGAGTAGAGAGTAGGTAAATTAAACCCCCAGATAGCCCTATCCGTGGTGTGAAGTACATTATAGGTCTTTCTTCTGCAATTGGGCTGTGAACACTTGAGGGCAATTTGCCATCCTGAAGGCCCAACACGGGGTCAGCCAGCTGTCTAGTGCTCAGTATATTTCTGTTGACTTCAAGAAGATTGTCCTGAAGTGTTAAAGCACGTTGCACATAGTAAACATTCAATAAATACCAGTGATTCTGTAGCTGGACAATCACTTTCTCCATTTAAGCTCCCCACCCCCACCATGGGTGTGTAATCCACATTACAAAATATACAAACCTTCTTTTTCTCTCATCATTGCTTCATTCATTCATTCATTCATTCATTCATTCATCGTGCATTCATTCATGCCTTCACTCATTTAATAAATATTTTTTGCTTCTTTATTATTTATTTATTTATTTGTATATTTTATTGAGTATGCTATTACAGTTGTCCCATTTACCCTCCATTTATCCCCTCCGCCCTGCACCCCATCCCATCATCCCCACACCTCTTAGTCCATGTCCATGGGCTGCACACACCAGTTCTTTGGTTTCTTAATTTCCCACACTACTCCCAGCCTCACCCTGTCCACTTTTTTTTTGGTCAACATTTTCCCACCACCACTTTCCCCAGCCCCACCCACCCCCACCTCTTGCCCTTGATCCTTCCCTCACTTGGTTTTGTCAATGGGTCTTTTAGGCATGTTCCTTGATGACCCTTTCCCTCCCTTTCTCCTGCCAGCAGTTATTATGTGCTAGGCACTATAAATCACATGTTCCGGAGTCTGGTAATAGCTTTGACATCAGATGGATCTGGGCTCAAATCCTGGCTCTGTGATATTAAGTTCCTTAATATTTCCGAGCTTCAATCTCCTCATCTGTGAAGTGAGCATAATAATAACACCTCCCTTGGGTTATCATGAGGGTTAAAACAGCTTGAATAATGAACTATTTATCAGAGCTTAACACATGGTAAACTCCATAAATTATAGTGGCTTCAAGGCCCCACCTAAATCCAGGCAACACTGTGACCCTACCCTAATTTACACAGCCCTTGTTATTTTTGTCTTTCCCTGAACTTAATTAGTACTTGTTATCTGTTCTATCAAGTTTGGTTCTTGACTTTTAATTGACTTGCTAATCTTTCTTCCTTGGCCTATGATTCCATGACTCTTTAACTTTGGTTTGTCCCGTGGAGAAACACAATTGCAAAGGAGCCCAGCTTATGAGAAAACTATGTGTTGGGAACTAAGTCCATATGAAGATCAGTGCAGGAAAAAGCTCATCTTCACAAAGGTGGAGTGAGGCTTGAGGGAAGATGAATAGAATCCTTGTAGAAAAAAGCAGGATGAGGCACAGAAAGGAGAAGAATGGGTGAGCGTCTGATGGCTACCCCAAAGGCAGTGGGGCATATTCTGTAGTGTGGGAAGTGCCCTAGAGCACAGAGATTCCATGGGGGAAGCTGTGTGAGGATGGTGGCTCACAGTACCTGGAGGGGAAACAGGATCTTTCTCATGTAAATTGTGAGGTAATCAACATAGTGGGGAGGCCTTTAATAGTCATGTTTCCCCTACGCCTCCGTCTTTGATCTTTAACTCTTGCTGACAGTAAGCAATGTTAGTCTCCTTGGTAGTCTCAGTGTTAGTCCCACGGTGACTTTACCCCTGTATGTCCTGTGCTCCTTTGCACATCTGAATGTCCAGTCTTCGGCTGGGATCCAAGAGCATAATTTTAGAGAATAGAAAAATAAATAGCAGAGAGGTGAGAAAGAGGCAGACTGGCCCCTGAATCTCAGTGCTTCTACCTTTAAAGTGGGATTCTTAACTTTTTGAAATTATGAGCAAAGTTTTATGAATGTGTGCTTATAGCGTTTTTTCCCCCACTAAACAGGGGTCAGTAGATTTCATAAGATACTCGAAGAGGACTGCACATCCTTCCTGTCCCGCTTTGCTCAGAGGAGTGACACGGGGGTGTCCATACCTCCTTGACATCCACTGAAAATTCTCGAGGGCTGCCAAAAGGGGCAGTAGAAGATGATGGAGAATGTAGGGACAGCTTTCCCTTCCCCCTTCCCACTTCAGTAAGGGCAGTTATTTACTTTTTCACAAAGTAGTTTGACTCCATTAAAAAGTTACAAAAGTAAACATGAAAAATTAAGAGTAAGGTTATCTAGCTGAACTGGTCCTTTAGCTTTTGTATTCACTTTCATCATTGTAGCAAGGCATCTTGTAACAGGGTGACCAGTGTCCACAGGGTGTTTGTGGCTCCAGCCCTGGACTGAAGCCACAGACATACTTAACCCTTTTTTGATTTTCCATTTCTTATTTTCCTGTTTCTATTCTTGCTATGTCCATATTTTTTCATTTATTTCATTTTGGACAGCCATCTTGACAGCCATCTTCTCAAGTGTGGCTCTATCTTCTCTGCACCAGCTATGCTGCCCTGGGTCTCCTTAGGTAACACTTTTTCCATTTTGGTCCGGTCCCAGATTTCTCCAGGCCTGACTCCTATCATACGGCTGGGCTACCCATTCAGCTCACTTAGGCCCTGGGCCCTATAGGCTGATTTGGATATCCACCATGCTTTAGAAAATTGAACTGCTGCGCAGATAGAAGCCCTTCAATCTCCATACCCATTCATGTTTTTGGAAACCCAGGGGGCATTCGAATCATTGCCCACCCAAAGACCAACCCACGACTGCAGCTCATCGTAGGGCTCAACTGCCTGCAATGCTTCATTCCTCAAATTTGAATACAGAAAATGAAAAAAGACTATATTCACAACAACAGGAAAATGGTCAAACACACGATGATATATTCAGTCAATGTAATAGTATGTGGACAATCTGATACTTGTGAAAAATATTTATGATTAAATCCTAAATGAAGAAAGTTCAATTAAACAAAAATTTCCTGTGAAGTGATCATTCAGATCCAAATCATGAGATGTTGCAGATCTTCATGATCCTCCCACTTACATGGGATGGCTGCAAGATGCTCGCTGCAGCCGGCACACAGGGAGAGGCATCAAGAGAAAGGGATGTTGCCTATGTCAGGGGGTAGATGCTTCCCCAGAAATCCCATGGAGCAGTTATGCTTATTTCCCACTGAGGGGCACTTTGACCAGGCCTGGCTAAAAATTAGATAAGAAAAGACTTTTGGAAATGGGGACTGAGTCCACTAGTCAATGAGTGTCCCCAGCTGGTAACTGAAAAGTTACCTATCTAACTTTTGGGCTTGAAAGAGTCTACCACAATAACCACTGATTTAGTAAGGCCAGAATATAAAGATAAATTTCCTTCCTTCCCTTCTTCTCCCCTTTCTATGGTAAGACCTAAATTTTCAAGTGCTGCCTTGACAGCTTTGAGCCTCACAAGTCCCTAAGGACCTGTGTTGTTACCAAAATGTCCCCTCGCCTGGCGGCTGGGTCAGCTGCACACTGCCTGGTCTTCCACCTAATGAGTTTCACCTCCCTGTCAAGTCATGAAATTATTTTAGAAAGCCAATTGCATCTTCCCATGTGATCTTAGGGTCTCCTCACCCTCTGCCACCACCAAAGTGTGACCACCACAGCCCCTGCTGGTTTCCTCCCACGTGCAATTTCTGCGTGGTCCTGCGGGGCCTTAGGTATCCTCCTCCCTGGGGCTGTGAGTATTTATTGCTAATAAACTGTTGTCCAGTTCATCTGTCTGGTGTCTTCTGTTTTGTGTTTAAGCCATCTGCTAAAACACAAGGTGCATTTAAGGTGGAGGATCTCTCCTATAACGACATAGCGAATAAGAGGTGATCAAAATATCCTTCAGTCTTCTTTCTTTCCTTCCAAGCCTACGTGCCAGGCACTTCTCTAGACACTGGCATTACAACACTGAATAAGACAAACTTAGGTCTTGCCCTGAGGTGACTTCCCATCTAGGCACAAAGATACGTGCCTGTGCTGTGTTTGCTTCTCCAAGTATTGGAGTGCAGTGCTGTGAGGATACAGGACACAAACAAGAAATCTAGAGTGGAGTGTGTGAGTGCGTGTGTGTACACCTACCTCAGAGAAGTCAGTGGTGAGAGGGAGTTATCCAGGAGGAGGGATTAGATAGTGAGAGAGGAGATTTTTGTTAGATGTGGCTGCAGTTGAGAGTTGGAGGAGCTGAGAACATTGCAGAGGAGGGCAGCACGAAAAGAAAACTAGTTGAAAGAAGCCGGAGAGGGACACAGGGGCCCAGTCATGGGAGGCCGTCTCAACGGAGTGAAGGAATTCACACTTCCATGGGACGCTGCTTTCAGCAGGGATGTATCAATAGTCATTTGCTTTTGGAAAAACTCTTGTGGCTTCAGTGTGGAGAGTGAGAGGGCACCACGTGGGGAACAGAAAAAAAAATCAGGCAGGCTGTGGCAGTGGTCCAGGAAGAAGGGCCTCACACGAACCCCCAACATGGCAAAGCTACAAGAGATGTGGAGGGGGTGCCTATGAAGCCATGGGCCAGTAGGCGGAGAGGAATGTGTGGCTTCTAAGTGACTTCACACTTGAGGATTTGTGTGTCTGCCCTCCTTGTAACAGTCAGGGAAGTAAAAGTTACCTGCTCGCTTAGGACAGTGGTTCAATTGTCTGTGGCACAGGTTTTATATGAGAATTTTCTGCATCTGCAAGTGAAAGAAAATATAACTTGAGTGGCTTACACAAATCTGAACCTCTTTCTTACAGAGTGGTGGTTGGTTCAAAGATGTCAGAGCATGTACAACTCTGATGTGTCCCTCATTGTCACAAGATGAATGCCGTAGCTCCATTCATTATGCACTCGAGGCAATAGAAGGAGTAAGTGGGAAAGGCTGTGCCATCACTATGTGTCCTTATATCAGGAAAGAGAAATATTTTATAAATGACCTCTCCCAGATGTCTGTCTATTCCTCATGGACAGTGGCTACCCCTACCTGCATGAAAGCTGGGATGGCAAGTATTGCTTTTCTGGACTCTATAGAAGGAGGTAGAAAGGGAGAAGGGGGGCTGGGAATGGCTGTTCGGCATCCAATCAACAGTGTTTGCCACAAGTGCATTATAAGCCTGGGTTATATTTGAGGGGGCAGGGAAGCTGCGAAGGAAAGCACGTAGCAGAGGTCAGTCACAGTCATGAATTTTATGAAAGGTTTGCTGGGAAACTACTTTTAAGAAAATATATATGGTGACTATGATTCCCCCGACAGCACGACTGAGTGATTTGCAATGTAGTTGCAATTCATGGCCCTCGTTCCAAGAACTGTCATTCGCTCTCATGTCAGACACTTGAGTTGTTTCAAAATCACCAGGCTGGCCCACTATTAAATTACATACACTTGCACACACAGAGATGTTTTAGAAGCCCCCAGTGTATGGCGAGAAGTGTGCTTGCTCTTCCGATAGCTGTGGCATCAACATTATTGATTTGTTTGGGCAAATGCTTCTTTGCAAGACTGAAACTCCGGGAAGATTAAAGCTGCCCTCTGCTCCAGGTCTCTTGCCAAAGGTCTGGCGTCTAAATTCCTTTAAAGCTGTTTTACACCCATGGTATTGTTTGATTCTCATGGCAATCCTGCAAAGCAAGTTCTGCTCAGCATTTTAGAAGACAAAACTGACCTAAAGAAATGAAACGACTTGCTTATGATTGCCCAGTAGAGTGTCGGGGTCAGTAGCCTTGCTCTAAAAGAAGACTTCTGGGTTCAAATCCCAGCTTCTTCTAAAGCTGGATGAAAGGACTTTCAGGGTAGAAGCAAAGCAAGGCCATGGAGAAATAAAGGAAGACCAGCATTGATAAACTGAACTATAATTCTAGTTTAGGAAAATCTGGAAAGAAGCTGTTCTGTACGTGCTAATAAAAACATCCCAAAATTTAGTCCCATAGAACCACCAACTATTTTATTATGTTTGTGGATTATGTGGTTTAAGAACTCAGATCACCATGAGGTTCCATGATTTCTGGGACCTCAGCTGGGAAGAATTAAATGGGTGTGGGCTGAGGGCTGGAATTGTTTCAGGACTTTCACGCACATGTCTGGCTCATGGACTGAGATGACTTCAAAGCTGGACTCAGATGGGACTGTTGATGTAAGTACCTACGCTTGGCCTCCCTGTGTGGTTTGGGCTTCCTCACAACATGGCAGCTGCGGGGTAATTGGATTTTTTTACATGGATGCTCAGAGTTCTCTTAAGAGATCGTGCTCCAGTGAGCAAGGCATAAGCTGAGCGGCCTTTGTAAGCATACACCGTCACTTTTCTTTTCCATGTTTTTCAGTGTCTTTTATTAGGTTTTTATTCAAAATTAGCTGCACACAGTGACTTGACTTTTGTGGAATAAATACGTTTAAGTTTATGCCACAGGTGCCTTTTCTTCTGTTGTGGGTTTCTTTTCTAGGCTACTTCTCAGCTGCTGGTTTCTCGATAGCTGCAACCTTTTCTCACACCAGAGGCCTCTTCTGCTTTGTAATGCCAACAGTCTTCTTCCTTTTTTCCCCTACCACAGGCTTATTGCCTGGAACTCTTTTCTTACCTGATTTGGCTTCTAGTACTGCTGCTGCTCCATCCACCGAGAGCCTGTGATTCTCAGCCTGGGGAAGAATGGTGTTCTGGTGCATGGTCTTTGCAGATGGGTTTAGCTTCAACCTGGTTTTCAGGTTTTTCAGTCAATTCTTCTTCAGGATTCTGTGATGAATCTTCTTGCGTGGCTGTCAGAGAGCTTTTTGGATCTCTGGGCTTTTCAAGGTTCAGCTAAGGTCTGTGTTGAGCGTGATGTGCACAGGAAGATTGTGGTTATTCTTGAGGGAGGCAGCTTTATGCAGGTGCCATACAGATCATCTAATTAGTGGAAACTTCTTTCAGTCCGAATGTAGAAATGACCCACATGCCCACTAGGAGCAGGTTTCCGAATGTACAGGTTGCATACATGAAGCAGGTAATTCCAGGGATGTCTCTGAAGGCTTTGATGATACTGTTGTCCTCATTATAGATGATGCAAGGTCCCCTGCACTGGACATAATGACAGCTTCTCATTTTGCCCTTGCAGTTCTCACTCATTGAGAGGCAAGAGGAACAGACCTTTTTGATATCATTCCAGGCCTTAAGTTTCTTAAGAAGCAAAACAGCCTCCTTGGTTTTCTCATAGCCTTCAACTTTATCTTCAGCCACCAAAGGACATTCAGGAAACTTCAGAAACAACCAATGCTTGGTAAGGCAGCCAGGGCAGAGCCGATGGTGTATCACTTCTGTGTTGTAGTCAGTCTGTGGTTCTGGTGATGCCAGGCTTTGGTTGGTGCAAACATAAGGCCCCTTCAGCACATTTTTCTGAAAACACCCTGGCCAGACCGATGAGTCTCAGCACCTCGAATTCTGGGAATTCGAGCCAGAGCTCAGCCAGCACCCCAAGACTCGGCACTGGTTAGATGACCTGGCAAGTTTCTGAAAGCATAGGGCTGTCTAAAGGTTTTTGTGCAAGTTTGTGTGAACAAAGCTCCCAATATCTGGTTGAATGTGAGCCTGAAACATGGTAGGCAAAGTGACATTCTGCCAGATGACTCCCCCTTTCTGGAGCACACTGATATCAGCGGATGAGCACATACCCTGTTGTGGAGAGGAGAAGGCCACATTCCTCTCAACCTGGTGGCTCCCACAGGAAAAGGCCACATAGTGTCACATCACCACATTCTCTTGGTTGAAGTAGTCTCAAATCCACCTAGACTCAGGAGAAGAAAATTCCTCTTAATGACAAGTGTATCAGAGTATTTGCAGCCATATTTTAAAACCAGTGAAGAAGCCAATCTATCGAATACATTGGTTACCTTCACTTTCTTTTCTGAAGTTTTTAATCTTTAAATGTATTTATTTGGCCTTAATACCATCACTTGTTAACGGTGTGAGCATGATGTCTTACGTAGTGTCTCTGGATCCAAGTTTTCTTGTCTTTAAAATAGAATACCTCATTTATTATACTTTATGATAAATACCTACCTCACTGGGCTTCTGTGAGAAGGAAATGAGCCAATCTATGCAAAGTGCTTGGAAGGACTTATTCCATGTTCACTCAGCACATATATCCAGCAGTCATGTGTCAAACTTTGTTCTAAGTATTTCAAGAGATAGCCTAATTTGATCCTCACCTACCCCTCCAGCACAGACACTGTTATTATCCCTATTCTAAGGACGAGGAAACAGAAGTGCAGAGGAGGCAGTGCCTTGCCCACGGTCACCTAGCACATACATGGAAGACCCAGAACTTGAACAGAGCAACCTGGCTCTTGGGTCCATACTTTCAACCACGCTGATGTGTGGCCTTTTGGTAGGTGGTATAGATGTGAAAATACACATGTGTACACAATATCTCGAGCATCCACAAGCAGCAGTGTGAGCTCAGGATTCTGGTTTATGCAAACTGTTCATCTAGACGAGGGGTCTGCAAATTATGGATGCGGTCCAAGTAAGGACACTGTCATTCATTGCGCATTATCCATGGCTGCTTTCATGCCACACTAGCAGAACTGAATAGTTGTGACAGAGACTATATGGCCCACAAAGCTGAAATATTTATTACCTGGCTTTTTACAGAAAAAAAAGTTGGTTAACCCTGTTTTAGATCTTACTTGCCACAACGCTCTATCCTGGATTCCTTTGAATATCAAGGATGCTGAAACTTGTCTTGATTAATCCCTTCATTTAACAAGTGTTGATTGAGTACCTAACATACAGCAGCCATTATTCTAGACTCTAGATCTACTTAGTGAAGGAAAGAGATGTGGTCCTTGCCCTCAAAGAACTGGTGTTCTGTTGGAGGGAAATTTTTTTTAAAAGTAAGAAAAAATGAAATGATTGAAATGATTGTAGACTGTAATGACTGCTATGAAAGAAAGACCTAGAATAACAAGTAATTGAGGTTAGGGAATGGATTTCTTATAAATAAGAGCCATTTTAGGTGGGGAACTCTTTTAACAGCAGCTAAAAGCATTTTAATAAAAAGGTACAAGAAACAGACTGACAGCTGTTAGAGGGGAGGAGTTTGGGAGCTAGACAAGAAAGGTGAAGGGATTAAGCAAAGAATAAAAAAGACTCAGGAACACAGACAAGAGCATGGTGATCGCCAGCGGGAAGGGGGTGGGGGAGGTAGATGAGGGCATGTTGAGAACAAATGGTGATAGAAGGAGGCTTCACTTGGGGTGGTGAACACACAATACAATATGCAGGTGATGTATCGTAGAATTGTATGCCTGAAGTCTATATAATTTTATTAACCAATGACACCCCAATAAATTCAACTTAAAAAAATAAAAAAATAAAAATGCCTTTATTAGACATACACACACAAAAGGTATGTTGAGAGGAGATATGGCTTTGTTATCTCTGAGAGAGAAATAGAGAGCTCTCTAGGAAGTAAGTGCAGAAAGATAGCTTCTCAGTGCAGAGCACCTGCCTCTGGATGTGATAGTGAATTGAAAGTGAGGCTGGTCAGTTTGATAGTATGATTTTTCTCTTCTGCGATATGAAGTAACTTGGATGCAGAGATGGGGAAAGTAGACAGTGAGTTCAACAAAAGTTGAGGTTTTAGAGGAGAGCAATAAATGTAAGTAAGGCAAGAGGTAAATGGACAAATGTAGCCTGGAGACAGATTTTGTTTGGTTCACACATTGTATTAGAACAAACCATTTGAATACCTTTAGATGGAGCACGGTTTGGTTCGTCACCTCCCCATGGGTTCTTACTGTGTTCAGTCTTGCCTGTTTGTCTTGTTTATGTTTCCTGCCTGACCCTGTAAGCTTTTGAGGTTGCAAGACTGAGTTATAGTAATATACGACAGACTCTTACCTGAATAAGGAGAAATTGGAAAGACAGAGAGAAAAAGGATTATGAGAGAGACACTCATGAAATGGAGACTGAAGTTTTGATGACGTTTGATGAGAGCTAAGGACTATTAAAGTAAGACCTGGAAATATAGGAAGTTCTCCTATATGGAGTATTAGAAATCAAGATTCTTAAGGTAAAAGACTGACATTTACAAGTTGAAGAGTGTGGCACTGGGAGTGAATAGATGAGGTAGGGAGAAGCAATATGTTATGGACACGTACACACACATATGATAGAAACGTGCACATATAACCTGCACATATCCACATACATGAATTTATACTCACATGCTTTGAAGTAATTTTAAGGGGCTAATTGGCATTCAAATTTAAGACAATATCTCCACATAATGATGTACTTTTTATGGTTTTTCTAGATACACGATGAAAAGAGTCGTTAGGAAGGAGCCAAAATGCAACCAGCCAAAGGCGAGCTGAAGCTAGAATATAAGAAATCCTTATTCTGATAAACAACTTTTCTTTTTTCTACAGAAAACCAGTACAATTGAATTATTAAAAAATATTTAAGGTTCCCAGGGAAGCCAAACACAATGAATTCTGCCTAGGCCACTGTTTCCCCGTAAATCTGTGTGTATCTTTCCTCCCTCCTCCCTTCTCCGCTTGCTCCTCCTCCTTCTCTTTTCCCTTCTCTCTCTCAGTCCCTCTGTCTTTCCGCTCCCCCAAACCATACCCTCCGTGTAAATAGAACAGAGAGAATGCTCAAACTTCAAAGCAATTTCAATTTTAAAAAAGGGTAAACATGAAAAATCAGTGAGCAGTGTTTCACACTCCTACCACAAGCCTTGAGGTCAGCAGGGGTGATCTAAAGACATTCAAAAGAGGAGAGAAGAGAAAAGCTAATAACTGGCCCAAAATTGCTCTAAAAGAACAAACACAATGAAAAACCACCCTAAGTGTGAAAATATTAAAAACATTTCCTGCTAAATGAGAGCTCTAACTAGAGGCGAGGAGTTTAAAACATGTATAATTAAAAGAGATAGATTTTGAAAGGCAGTTTCTGGAGGACAAAAAAAGCAAAATGAAAGGTGGAAGTCCTTTTTGGCAATTGGGTGGTCAAAATTTATAATCCTGAAAAACAAAACAAAGAGAAAATAAACGTGAAAATTATCAAACCAGACACAAACCTCCTTCATAAGTAGCCATTCACAAAATAAACTGAGCTTTATTGCACTAAGAGAATGACACTGAACTAAGAATGTTATAATCTACCCCAAAACTAGACAATAAACTGAAGAATAAAGACAAGTCTATGAGAAGTTAGTACAAAAAATACGTAAATCAAGAATTCATCACCTCAAGCGATGACACCGCCTCCCTCAAAAGAAAAAGCTGTACAACAAAAAAAGCCTAACCCATGCTCCATATTATTTAAACATTAAATAAGCATTTTGGAATGTAAAAAAGTACACTAACTCAGAAACGAAATAACTAAGAACAGAAATGGACAAAACAGGAAGAAATAAATTGATGAGATTCAGAAGAGAAATGGAAGAAAAAGAAAAAAATGATCTCAGGAATGAACACTAAATTACAAGATGTTCAAAGGAATAGTTGGTAGCAAGAGAAAGTTTATCGGGCATTGAGAAGATTCAGGAAACTAGCCAAGAAAGTAAAAGTGACATAAAGAAAAAAATAAAAGGCCAGAAGAAAGTGGTGAAAATAAAACATGGAAGAAGAAGGAATAATGTACGTATAATTGGGTTCTGAAAGACAAAAACAAAACAATGGAAAATAAATAATATCTGAAATTATAATCCAAGAAAACACTGCGGAAAAAAACTGGTATGTACATATTGAAAGGTTACATTTGGTACCTGGGAAAATGAGCCTGGTTAAATCACTCCAAAATATATCCCAGTAACACTATTAGACTTCGAAGATAAGGAAAAATTTCAAGGCTTCCTGGCAAAGAGGTAAAACAGCTTAAAACAGTAAAGTGTTAGACTCGCATACTTCTCAAACAGCATAAAAAGCAAGGCAAAATAAAGCAGTGGTTCCAAAAAGAAAACTTAGTAAAATGAAGTCTGAATCAAGAATTTTCGAGCTATCTATGAAGTATCAAAGGTTATATAAAGTGTTTAAAATATACCAATACTTAGGATTCTACATTAATGATTTTCAACCTTTTTCATCTCATAGCATACATCAGTTACTAAACTCCTGTGGCATGCCAAAAATGTATTATAGTTTTTGCTGACCTGACTTAAAAATAAGTATAATTTTGATTCATTCACGGCGGACGGCTATTGTTGTCTTGGCTGTCGTCATCTTTTAATTTGACAATCTAAGGGAAAAGAGGTCAGTGCCCCTGACTAAATAGTCAAGTATTGCATATTCTAAAAATTCTTGAGGCATACCAGTTGGGAAAACTTATAAAAAAAAGGACTGCTAGTGGACATTTTATTAAATAAATAAATACTATATATAAACATATGTATAGTAGATTAAGATTAATACAAATGTTGAGTTGAGGTAAAAGATTAATGTGCAAATGCTAGATATTTTGACAAGCTGAAATAATGCAATTAAAGATGGAATGAAAAGGGAGAGGGAAACAGGGAAATAGGGTAATCTCATTGTATAGGCAATAGTTAGGAGTTAAAGGATATCGTGAAAAACTGACAACTGTTGTAAAATTACCAATAAGAACACATGGAACTAAGGGCATTTTAACAAAAACTATTAGTACAAAGGTAGGGCAATAATATGAGCCTCGTTAAGTATTCATAGAAAAATTTAAAAAATCGAAGAATACATATCAAATAAATAAAGGAATATAGTAAATAATACAATTGGAGCCAAATACATCATTCACATTGATAAATTAAAAGGTTTTTTACTCACTTAATAAAAGAAAAACATTTTAAATTTGTCTCACAAGACTCGATTATATGGTGTATACTAGAGACATACCTAAATGAAAGTCATTTGAAATGCGTTAATGAAGGCATGGGCGGACAAAGGCATACAATTGGGATTAAAAAGAAAGTAGGTAAGAGAAAAACATCTTTATAGCAGACAAAGTAGAATTTAAATTAAAAAAAACATTAAATGAAGTGCAGAAAGACTAAATGCCACAACTCACAAAAACATATTTTATAGATACCTAGGCACTTAATAACATAGCAATCATCTTTAAGAAGCAAAGTCTATAGGAAATGCAAGGATGTACTCTACTAAGGGCATGAAGACATCATTTGCAAGACAAGAAATATCAATGGACAAAAACAGTAAATAAGAATATAGAAGACCTAAAATTTTTTTAAAAGTTGAACTTATGAATATATGTTGAATTTTATACCCTGTTATGGGTTGAATTATGTTAGGAGATCTATATATCTCCTAATGTGTAAATACCTCAGAATGTGTAAATTAAAAAGGGGTAAAACTTTCTCAATTTGCAAACCATATGATAATATACATGGAAATCAATAACAAAACTAGCTTGAACATAAAACAGTTCAGGAAGGTTACAGGATATAAAATTAATATGTTGAAACCAACGGACCTTATGCACACAAGCAATAACCCGTTAGAAGGCAATGGTAGAGAGACACCATTTACAATAGCAACGAAGAAGATATATTAGTTAGGACTAAGTTTCACAAGAAATATGTAAAACATCTCTAAGAAAATGTCTACAAAAACTTTTGAGAGAGACAAGTAAACTTGAACAAATGGAAAGATATTCCTGTTCTTGGATAGACTCAATTTTATACAAATGTCAGCCCTTCCTAAACTGATTTATACATTTAACAGAATCTCAATAAAAATAACCCATGTTTTATATGAAACTAGTTGAGTTTATCCTAAAGTTAATGTGGAAAATCAGACACGGCAGAATAATTAAAAACAAAACAAAACAAAAAGAAAAATGTGTGTGTGGGGTGGGGGTGAAGTGTGGTGGAGACAATTACCTGTAATAGATAGTAAAACATAGCCTAAAGCTTCTATAATTAAAAGAATGCCAGACAGGCTCATGAATAGGCACATAGGCTGGTGGACTAGAATAGAAAATCCAAAAATAGACCCAAAGACACATGGACATTTGGTGTATGATAAAGGTAGTATCTCAAATAAATAAGGCTAAGTTGGACTTTTAATAAATGGTGCTAGGACAACGCAGTAATCGATTTAAAGAAAGAGCAAATGTGATCCACATTTTATATATACAAAAATAAATAAATTCCCACATGTTTATTTGCATCAAAAATTTAGATCCAAAGAATTTCTATATTATGTTATCTTCTTAATAATTTTTAATATAAAATGAGACAAAATAACAAAATACACCAGTTAAGTACAGGAAGTTCCAGAAGGATAAGTCAGAAACTTGTTTACAATGTGAAGAATAAAATAAGAATTTACGAGTCCATATAATAATAATAATTAATTGAATACATTTAAAACTGCAGGGAAGGGGATATTCTTCCTTACAGTTGAATTCCAAATAATTAACACAGAAGGAATGGTGAAAATAGAAAATTACTACAGTAATGATCATTTCAGGTAAGTATCATCGATGAATATTAAAATGAGGTGGGAAAAAAAGTGGGATGAGAAACAGGGTTTTTATGTAGTCTCAAAGTAATTCCTCAGAAGATATAATGGAAAAGAAAAAGTCAAGATAACTGGAAACATCACTTTACCAAAGTGATCAAAATTAATATTACCAATTGTAGGAAAGTTGCCCACTAAGAATTGGTAGAGAAGAGGTAAAACTTCTGAATTATGTGCTATAAGGACATATCACCTTTTTGTTACATTCTTGACCACAATGCATAACTTCAATTTAATCATAAAGAAATATGAGACAAACATATATTGAGAAACATTCTAGAAAATAGCTGACCAGTGTGCTTTAAATGTGCCAGGTTGTGAAAGATAAAGACTGAGGAACTGTTCTTGATTAATGGTTATTAAGGAGACATAATAATTAAATGTAATGTGTAATACTGGATTGGATTCTGGACCAGAAAATGGACATTAGTGGGCCAATTGTTTAGATAATAACATTACATCAATATTAATTTATTCATTATGATAATTATATTATTTGGAAAAGATTTTATTTATTTTTTAGAGAGAGGGGAAGGCAGGGAGAAAGAGTGGGAGAGAAACATCAATGTGAGAGAGAACCATCGCTCTGTTGCTTCTCTCACACTCTCATCTGGTATCTGGTCCACAACCCAGCCATGTGCCCTGACCAGGAATCAAACTGGTGACCTGTTATTTTAGTTTGCAGAATGATGCCCAATCAGTGAGCCTCGTAGTCAGGGCAAGAATTATATTGACATTTGCATGAAGTTCATACAGAAGTTCTTTACACTGTTTTTACAATATTTTGTATAAATTGGAGGTATTTTGAAATGAAAAATTAAGGAAACAAATAAATTTGATAATCTAATTTCTTTTGTGTATTGTGGCATTATGCTTAAATGATATGTTCAGTAACATTATTTCTTTTTTTTTCCCTGTGTAATTATGTAAGAAACAAACAGATCTGGTCACTGGTTCCTTCAACGTTCTCTTGATTTGCAGCAGTTAGAAAAAAGAAATGCAAAGTTCTCTGGATATTCAGCTCTCCAAGCTGAATATACTTTTCTTATCCTCCATCCAGGATGATTTTTGGACATTTACTGATTTTCCCCACAATTTATCAATGAAATAAACATTACTCTTAGCTGGAGAACCTTCTTTTAATTATAATCTCATTGATGTTCACAGCCAGAAAAAATACATAAGGGCTCAAGATACCACCAAAAAGCTTTTCTTAGTTTTTGTGGGTTGAACAAAGCAACTACATGGTTTCCTTCAAAAGCAAAAAAAAAAAAAAAAAAAAAGGAATCTGGCAGCTCCCTATTGACATCTTCATCTGAGTAAACGAAAAGGTCATAATTAACCAGACTTACATCATCAGCAAACATTTTTTCTTAGACACAGGGCGTTGTGATATTTGTTGCAAGGGACAAGCTAATTAGCTCATTGGCTGGACTGGAATCCAAACAGAGTGCTTAAAGAAAGGTTCACCTTCTCAAAACACCTGAGCTCTCTGAGCACTGGCTTTGCCCCTCCTGTAAATGATCTACACTGAAGCCTTCCAGCCCATCACCACGGTTTGATCAATAGTTGTGCTGCATATAAAGTTATGTCTTACAGGATGTCAATATTAACCTTTCAAGTGTGCATTTTTAAAGATTTATTCCTCAATAGCACTAATAAATATATTTCATATGCTGCAAGCACTTATTTTTTACCAGGAAAGGAAACTGACGTTTCAAAGCTAACTATCTGCCACCAGGACAGTCTGTCTTCTGGAGTCAGGGAGAAATCTTGCCTCACTGGGCTGACACTGGCTGCCTCAGTGCTTATCCACAGAAGGTCTAAGTCTTCCTGGTAAGCACCTCAAGGGTAAATATTTTTCAAC